>VSMD01043400.1:0-229825 GCA_008750895.1 Mirza zaza
TGTTCTTTCTTTACAAGTTTGCCTTCTTTTCCTATATGTCATAAGTGATCACCATGGTATTTGATTCCAATAGAAATGAACCTTCACTGTGTAATAAGACAAAAAGGGATTTTGATAAGTTTCAATTCATGGGGACCCCCTGCCTGAGCTGCCTCAACTTGCAGAGGCAACAGGAGATCCAGAATTTCTATAAGTCTCCTCCTTGGAGGCATGAGCTTCCCTGTAGTTTTAGACTCTTCACAATTGCTGGATTCATCCATAATGTCCCTCTGTGAACTTTTTCTCAGGGTAATAATGTGCGTGAGTAGCGGGGAACATCGAGAGAAAGAAGAGAGAAGAGATGGTCCTTTATATCTCTTCAGCATTGTTGGTAGAACCTGCACTCCAGTTTTTTATTCACAGTTTCCCCTTTTGTAGCAATTTCTTTGCTATCTTTGCAGTGATCCTGGTAATATTTGTGACATAGAATAGGTTATGATATGACATACCCACTGCAGTTAGCAATAGTCATAAAATTTAGAAAGTCGTTTAATTATTAGACATTATAAATAGAACTGTCCATATTGAGGGATACCAATAAACTTCAGGGATACTGAGACTTAAGATTCAGTGGAAAGACATATGAGTATCTCTTTGGATATGAACAAACCCAGTATTGAGGTAGATAGCCTGCCTTTACTGACTCCCTCAAGAAACTTGATTGTTTATGTTGTCCACAGGTTCATGAACACATGGTCTTAATTTCCCAGATGTCTCTATTTTGTGTGCCAATTCAGACTCCAGTCTGGGTGTATTCACATTGTATGTGTGTGTTTTTTTGTTCTCCCAGATTTTCTTTCAAAGTATAGGAACAAAACAGCCAAATTCCCAAGAAGCTTGCAGATTAAAGCAAAGCTAGATAATAGAGTGGTTACAGCAGAATGTGATTATTGCTACAATGGAGCTTCCCCTCCCCCACTGGGTTCTCTGGAAGCACAAGATGGAAACCCCACCGCACCCGTGGGAGTTGTGGGGGGTGGGAGATGACAGAAAGCTTCCTCCTCATGGAAATCTTAGGTCTAAATGATATGCTTCTAGCTTGGTGGATGGGATGGAAGTAGCAGGGAGGACTTTCCAGGCAGAAGGGAAAAAATGTACGGTCACTTGGGGGAGAAGGGGAAGATAGAGAACTGACAGCAGCCCAGAGCACAGTGAGGGAGGCAGTGGTGAGAGAAAAGGCTCACAGGTGTGGACAGGCCCAGCACATGAGGAGCAAGCACCCCTCCTGCCATCCAGTGACTATCCATAATACCATCCGATTTTTGTTCAAACTAAAAATTTAGGAGCCATGCCTGATCTAATTTTCTTCCATCAGCAGGAATAAGAAACTTGGCAACTTTCATTTACATACTCATCCATTCTTTATTGATAAAACAAACTTATTTTTGAGGTACTTTCCATCTGACTTTAAGGTTAAATAAATGTTAGTGAAGGAGATAACAGAGCAAGACATGCTTAAACTTTGGAGCCAGACACAACTGGGTTGGTGTCTTGGTCCTGCCTTTCGCTTTCTGACTGTATAACCTTGGGGACGTCTCTTGAGATCTTCAGACCTGAGAACACAAGGGGAAAGAAGTAATTATGTGCTCCTAAGAGTGCCTCCTGCAGGATCATTAAATATTAAATAGGGGAAGTTCCAATCTCCTCACTTTCCATCTCAGCCTCCATTTCTCTCTTGAAACTTCCCTTATTGTATGTTTAAATCTGCACTGCCTCTTCTATTTGATTTTGAGCTCCCTGTGGGCCAAGACTATTGCTAATTCTTTTTTGCTTTGTTTTTTGGGTTTTTTTTAATAAAATACTTTTTTGATTTATGTTTCTACTTTTATTCAGTTCTGGTTTGCACGGGAACCCTGTGCAGTCTGCCTTCTGACGTGGGAGGGAGGATGGATGCTTTCCCTTTCAGCTGCCTCAGGAGTGGGGGGAGGGATTAGGAAAAGAGCAAAGATTTATGGTGATCTAAAAAGTGAGGGCTCGTGTTGAGTCCCAGGTCTGTTGCTCTAAGTTGTTACATTAACCTCCTAAATTAAGCCTTAGTTTCCTCATCCATGAAGTGGAGATAAGATTCTTCCACTGTATCCCGCCTATAGGATCATCACTGGGCATTTGCTTCAATCGGTTTTCAATCTCAGCTCCCACACACCCAAGTGCTGGACCACAGGGCTGCCCACAAATCTTCTGCCCTAGCATGCCAGATTCCCTCTCTTTCCCTTTATTCCTTCACCTACTTCCCAGCTGATTTCAGTCTGTGGCCATTATCTTCTCTTTTCCTCTATGGTGGCTGTCTGAGATTGACGATTTAGTAGGGACGACCTGCTTGCTTTGTAATTCTGATTTCACCCCTGCACACCAAGATTCACGCTGCCCTTGCCTTGGCGGAGAGTCGACCTGGGGTTGGGCTTGTCCCATTTCCACCCCCACCTCCAGATTAAGTTCCAAGATTAGGCTCCCACACTCATGTTTTTTCCTCCAGTGGGATCAGCTTTTCTGCAAGGGAGGACATGCATTATTCACTTTGATGTGGTAAGCAATTAAATGTTTAAGAGAGTATGAATTGGACCCAAAGTATAGGTTTGATAGCATCCTATAAATTATTTCAGATTTTCTTTGTGTCATGACAATTACTTGAGTTGGAATACCTGCATTGGTCCTATCTTCAGTATGAATTTAACTCATAAATATTTCTAAAAGCAATGATGAAAATTTGCTAAACTCAATTTAGCTAGATTGAGATGTCACTTGCATTTTGTTCTTTCCATAAATTCAAGCAAGACGTGTCAACAATTGTCCTGATGCCATAATGTTCTATTTGAAGTTATTGAGCTCTTTAATTGAACATTCTCTTGATTTGGGCACTGGTAAGGTACTAATTTGAGCATGCAAACTTGACAGCCGGTTTTTCCACCACCCTGGGCAATAAGTGTGTGTATGTGTAATAAAGAACAGGTTGGACCTTTCCACCCCTGACGGTGGGGCTGTCTGTGGACAGTCAGACTCAGCAGGACTAGATGATGCCGCAACACTGGCTGTTCTGTCCAACAGGCTCAAAGGGGAGGGTCTGCCACTACCTGAGACCCCTGGCCCACACGGCCTTTTACACAAACTGAGCAAATCATTCTCTAAATGGGAGGAGTACAACTCCGTTACTCACATTTCTAAGGGGAAGGAAGGTCACTAGGTGAAACATTATAATCCTCAGTGAAGAGGGCGATCCAAGAAGAATGGTAAGCGCTAGCTAAACAACTGTTTCCTCCTTCTCCCCTCTCCTCCTTCCCACTTGTTAGCCAATCTTATCTCCCCCCTTCCTTCCTTTCTCTCTCTTCTTTTCCAATCTTGTCTTTGTTCTTTACTCTTCCTTCTTCTCCCCTCTTTCCTCCCTTCTTCTCTCACTCTCTATTCTTCCAGAAATCTTTAGGTGATTCATGATTCAAGTGGGAAAAGAGCTTTGGCTAACTCAAATATAAAGGAAGCAAATTCTCTTAAATTTGAAAGCTCTCAATCCTTGAAAGCTGGGCATGGGAGGCAACTGTAGAATAAGGTTGTCCAGAGAACAGTGGAGGCATTTTCTATCCAGTGCTAGGGGAGTTTCATCCCATAGTCCACTCATGTTGACAGGGTGGACAGGGCTGTGTCTGTGATTTTACATCTGGCCCTTCAGAAGGAATCGTGCATGGTGTGGCATGCACTAGGTTTCCTACCCTGCCTCAAGTCATTGTCGAAAGTAGAAAGAAGTGCAGTTATTTATACCTTCCTTGCACAGCCATTCAGACAACTGCAGGTAATGTCTTCCCTGAAGCCCTCTTCATCACTCCACAATCTCATACAAAGGCAGATTATTTTCTATCCCACCTGATTACTTTCACATGGCAATTGGCTCGTAGTTCTTAAACACCTACCCACTGTTTCATATTTATGTTTATATGTCCATCTCACCAGCTAGACTGCAGGATTTATAAAATTCTACCTTATTAATCTTGATAGCCAAAGTGGGATTCTAGAACAGTGTCTAGATGTCTAGAACAGTGTTTGGATGGAGCAGGGAACCTAATAAACATAGATCGTAACTTTGTGCCAATCTTAAATTTTAATTCTGTTAGAGACGAAGCCTTTATGATTTATTCCAGTGAGTAGTGTTGTAAGATTGATCTAAGCAACATTTTCTTGCTTTAGAGGGGCATATGTTTACTATGTTTAAAGTATTTATAAGTTCTAGCATGACACATGATCCTTTTGAAACATTTATTTCCAGGGCCTGTGTTCTAAAATACTAGGGTATTGATAGAAAATTTGAAGTACAGTAAGGCCAACTGACCATAACTGAAAAGACAGCTTGTTAATCTCAGTTCCCATGGGGAGGCGGGGTTGTCATGTCATGAGGGACCCCCGAGGAAGACCGAGGGCCTGTCAGAAGCAGAGAAACGGGAACTGTGGGCAAGAGCCTTTTTTGGTGGTTTCTGTGGAAGGGAATGGATGAATCATGGTAAGCAGGTTTGAGGTTGACTAGTTTGAATAATTTCAGCAGCCCCAGGGATGTAGGGGCTGTCTGTCCCCTATCGTCTGATACCCGGCTCTGGGGTGATTAGGGCAGTGGATAGGGGTCTTGAGTGTGAGAGCCCAGTGAAGGGGGTGGTGAGGTGTGGGCCCTGGGCTGGCTGGTTTGTATTTGAAAAGCATGCACTGGGGCACGTTGTTTGCTCTCTCTAGGAACTGGCTCTCCATGGAAGGGCAGTCCCTTCAGGGTCAGCAAGGGCCAGGAATAGAAAATAAAAGATAGGGTTAGCACAGCCTCTGATGCCAAAGAGATTCACTTTTCCCTAATTATGAATGGGCAGATGGGAAAAACACCAATTTCTGCAGCTGTCTGGATAAAATTGCTGTTACAATACAAAAACTATTGCCGTGATGTGGTTAGGACATAAAGTAAACCTAAATACTCCACATACTTTTATTGGAGATTATGTACATAGATTCCATCTAGACTTAGGAATTCCCCAGAGCTCTTCCAGTCAATTCGGCTATAACCAGACGCTCAATTCACTTTCCGTATGGGTCGTGGATGCATTACTTTGCTTCTGGATTTATTTCCAGAGATCCTCTATTGCTTCCGCCTCTCTGGAATCATTATTGTTTTTATCTCTTGGTACTAACCCCTCCCTCTCCCTGGATCCTCTGGCTCATCCCCTGCTGAAGTCAGCTTATCACCACACCCCTGTGGGTGTCACCACAGAGTAGGAAACAAGAAACAAATTGCTTTTACTGTTGGGTGACAACATGTTAACTTAACTGGTAAGGAAATGGATAACATAGGTATGTGATTATTGTGTGGCAGTAATTTAGATCCTTCCTGCCCTTTGTTTAGTTAAAAGAGATGAGGCTTAAAAGTCACACAAGTTTTAAGTGGCAAAAGGATCATTTGACAAGTATTTCTGTCCTTAGAGCTGACGAACTGCTTAGTGTACCACAATGCCCAATACTAAATGCTGCAAATCACCATGAGTTTGCAAAACAGGCCAGATATTTTTTTTATGGGTACTTTTAAGGTCCATGCTAGAGACACATTTATATCAACGCTTCATTTCCCACTCCGGGAACTTGTGAAATTTTTCTTCATAGACCCAGCGAGTCAGGATTTTCCCCGAATATTGGTGAATTAAGGACATCTGGGGTATCCTCTGTCACTGAATAAATCAATACATTTGCCAATGACTTTGCGTGAGAATACTGACTGGCAGTTTTTGTGCAGGTGGGGCTAACTGAGAAGATTTATATAGGGTCAAGAGTTGGAGAGCTGTCAAGCTGAGGATATCGGAATGAGGCATTTTATTTCATTTCTTTTATCTGCCTTTCCTCTCCTTCCTTGCCGTCCTTTCTGCATCCTTTACAGATGCCCAAAATCCTGTTTAAAGTGTAGTTACCACAAGTACACAAGTATCTTGACCATAGCAAGGATTGATAGTAATGCAAAGTTGGAAATAAAATAAATGTCCACATGACTTCACCATATGACAGAGTATTATGCAGCCACCTAAAAGGATGAGCTAGACCTATGAGCACGAACATAAAAATGCCCAGGATTTTTACCTTTATTGTGAGTTTTAATAAATAGGTTAACAGAAATACTTATAAATGAGCCATAGCTACATGTAACAACATGATTGAATCTTCTTAACATAATGCTGAGTACAAAAAAAAATCTAGACATAAAGAGAACATATGGTGTGAATTTATGTAAAGTTCAAAAATAGACACAACTAACTTTTGGTATTAGAAGTCAGGGCAGTGGTTGCATTTGTAGAACAGGTGATTAGTAATGAACAGGGAAAATACAGGCCCCTTCTAGGGTACTGGTCATGTTCCATTTCTTGATCCAGGACTTGGTTATTTACATGTTTATTTTGTAAAATTTCCTCATGCTATAAATTTATTAATTATGCATTGTATATGTGTTACATTTTAAAATAAAGTTTGTTTTAAAGGGAAGGAATTTGAATTTTGAAAAAATAAAAGACATGGCCACTTAGCAACAAGGGCAGAAGGTGAAAGGACATTTTTATATGAAGTAAGAAACACAGTCAGCCAAGGCCATGAGCAAGCTAGATTTCTGCTCATAGAAGCTATGAGCATGGGTAAATCAGGAGGACATTATATTAAGCGAAATAAGCCAGGCATAGAAAGCCAAATATTGCATCATCTCCCTTATCTGGGGAATCTAACACAGGTGATCTCATGGAGCCAGAGCCTGGGGTGTTTAGGAGATGAGGGAGTGGGGAAGGTGTTGGTAAAGAATACATATTTGCTGTCAGAAAGGAAGAAAAAGGTCAAGAGTTCTATAGTGCAGCATGGTGACTATACTTAATGATGATGTTCTGTCTCTTGCAATATGTGAATAGAGTGGATAAGTGTTCTTACCACAAAAATGGTAACTGTGAGGTAATGTATTTGCCAGTTAGCTGGATTTAACCATGCCACAAAGTATCTATACTTCCAAACATCATTTTCTATACAAGAATACACACCATTTTATATGACAGTTAAAAAATAAATAAACTTGAAAAAAAGAAAAACACAAAATATAAGCAAGTAGAAGAATCAAACAATTAAAAATAGGGGACTAAAGCAAGTAGCGGAGGACTGGGAACAGCAAAGTGTCCTAAAAGAAGGAACAACTCTGCTATTTTATTTCCAGCTGTAGTTCACATATGTCCTTATAATATTTTTTGTCAGAAACCAAATTTAAAATAAATTATGTTGAATATTATCAGCACTGATACTGATAAAGGAAATTACATATTTATTATTATTACTTTTATTATTCAAGGATCTTCAGTATGACTGTGCTGGAAACCAATGAGTTTGATTACAACATCTGTTTTAATTCTTCATTCTCCTTATGCACATGAGGACTTGGAAATCATTTGTTTTCAAATGGTTTAAATGTTATCACAAGTACTCAGTATAAAATTGGAACTAACCGATGACCACATGTGCACAGAGGGAAGTAAAACTCAGTGGAAAGCAACCAGGGGGAGGAGGGAAAAGGGGAGGGGAAGAAACCAACCTAATGGGTACTATGAACACTATTTGGGTGACAGACACACCTATGGTCAGGACTCAAGCATTACAAAAATGATTCATATAACCTGAAACATTTGTACCCCCCTTAATATTATGAAATAAAAAAAAAGTGCTATGCAAAAGAAAAAAAATTAAATGTTATCTCTCAAATCAAGTTTTCACAATGGATTTTCATGATACATTAAAATAATAGCAAAAATGATGTGATAGAAACCAATTACATTTTATAAACACCTAAAATGAGCCAGACACCACCATACTCAGTAAATGCAGTATACAAAGCTTTTCATTTAATCTTCTGGTGACCCACAAAGGAGGGTATTATGAGCAGCATTACTTGTTCACAGAAAGGTTAAATAAAATTGTCCGAAGTCAGATAAATAGTCAGGGAGGAAACAGATCTATGCAATCGGACTCTTAGCCTGCATTATTCAATATGGTAACTACTAATGTGATAGCTGAACACGTGAAACATGGCCTGAAATGATTTGCGAGTCTGATATACACACTGGATTCCAAAGGCTTAGTACAAAAAATGTAAAATATTTCATTAATATTTCATAGTCATTCATGTTGAGCTGATATTTTAGATATGTTGGGTCAAATAAAATTTATATTAAAGTGAGCTTCTTTTTTATTATGTATTTACTTATTTATTTCTTGTTTTACTGTATCTACTAGCAAGTTTAGGAAACTTAAATTATATGTGTGGTTTGCATTATTACATTTTTATTGGACCATGGTCGTCCAGGCTGGATGCTCTCTCTACTTTTGGACCAGAGGTTCTCGACCGTAGCTGCCTTAGATAGGTTTGAACAAATACAGACAGATCCAGAGTCCCAGTGCTGGAGATTCAGATCTCCTGCTCTGGGGTGGGGTTCAGCCCCCTGTGTGTTTGAGAAACTCCATAGGTGTTTTAATGTATAGCCTGCTCTATGCTCTCTGACACCACCTGACTCAGGGTGGCCTCTGAGGGACAGTTATAACATGCATCAGAGAAGTACAAATAGGCACAGGCTCTCAGCCTGAGCAGCTGTGCAGAGAGCTGATTTAGCTAATGCTATTTATTTATAGATATGGCTGGATCACCACTAATACCTGGGGCCAAGGAGTTAGATTCTTGCAGCGTACATCTCACTTGGCTGAGGAAGGCAGCAATCCACTACGCCAGTCTGGAGAAGGCTGTGTGTTACTTTGAGCCTGAATGTTTTCCTGTGAGGTGAGGTTGAATAGCTTGTAGGAGGTTAGACTTCCCACTCTATCAAAATAGGTCAAAGCTAGAAGATTCCTATAAATCACTAAATCAGATTCTCCTTGTTGCCAAGAAGATGGAATTTTATCAATCCAAATCACATACTTTGGCCTTAGAATGTGACTTTGCCAATGAACAGTGAATCCTAAGTGATAAAACCTGGGGTTGACAGTAAGGATTGGGTGACAGTTATCCCAGGTTCAGGACTAAAGGGTTTTCAGAAGCCACAGACTGGTTTTACTTCAACATTGAGAACTCACCAACAGATTTATTTTGATGCAGTGTGCCTTTTACTTATAATTTGTGGAAGAAATAACACTTGGAAAGCCACTACATGTTAGACATATGAATGAGAAGACCGAGGACTTTTCACTGTTTTTCAAAATGTGTCTTATAACATTCACTTATCTGCAGTCAGCCAGAGCAGTACTGTGTGGGAAAGGAAGGAGGGAAGGTGATAAGGGATTATTATGGGGAAGGTTTATATTTGGTGGGGTATAGGGGGGAAGAAAAGGAAATTATAGGTTGAGAATAAGTGTGTTACGCATTTAAACTGGTATTTCCCCTTCAATGTCTAATTTAATGTATAGTGCACATCTAAAAAGCATTTTGCATAGAGACAAAATATAGAGTGTCAACATTTTATTGTAAAGGAATTATTTTACTTTTTCAAAATATTTTAAAAGGTATCCTTCCACAGTCGACTGCAAAGAGCAACAGAGTGAATCCCTGATGTAAATGGAATCCTCCTCCCTCTCCAGGAAATTGTTGCCCTTTTGCATTACTCCCCAGGTAGAGGACCCACTGGTAAATGTCCTTCAACAAGCTACCCAGTCCTGTTGAGTCCACCAAAGGCCTATGGAGTACTTACCCAGGGCAAAGCCAGCATTAGCCAGGTGCGGCCATCCAGAAATAAGGACAATATTCTCGCCCTTGAAGGGCTTCTGAGAAACAGATATGTGTATTTTTGGTACAAGACCATGCAGTTATGGAAAAGGTGCAAAAGGGATGTAGAAAGGAAACTTGTGAAAAATTTTAAGATTTGATAGTATTTACTCTGAGTTTTTAGGAATTGGTGGGCATATTTGCTTGCTAGGGAAGCTGTAACAAAGTGCCACACATTGATGGCTTACACAACAGAATTCTATTGTCTTACAGTCCTGGGGCTAGAGTTCAAGGTCAAGGTGTTGGCAGGGTTCATTCCTTCCGAGGGCTGTGAAGGAGTATCTATCTGTTCCATGCCGCTTCTCTAGCTGCTGGTGATTTGCTGGATCTTTGGTGTTCCTTCGCTTGTAGAAGCATTGCCCTGATCACTGCTCTCATCTTTACATGATGTTTTCCCTGGGGGAGGTGAGGGGGTGTCTGTCTCTGTGTCCAAATGTTCCCTTTTGATAAGGACACAGTGATATTGGATTAGGGTCCACTCTGATGACTTTGCCTTAACTTGATCTTCTACAAAGACCCAACTTGCTCCATTGGGAGCTGTACAATAACAAAATACCTTAGACTGTGTAATTCACAAACAACAGAAAGTTATTTGTCAGAGTTCTGGAGATGGAGATGTTTTAGATCAAAGTACAAGGTAGCTGGGTATTTGGTGAAGGCTCATTCTCTGCTTCATCGATGGCACCTTCCTACTGTGTCCTCAGAGTTGGAAAACATCGGAGTTTTCTTGAGCTTCTTTCATAAGGGCGTTAATCTCTTTCATGAGGGTAGAACATTCACAACTTAATCGTTCCCCAAAGACCCCATCTCTTAATACTATTCCATTGGCTATTAGATCCTAGCATGATTGGGATGGGGGAGCACAAACATTCAGACCATAGCAGACCCTGTATACAAATATGGTCATATTTACAAGTACTGGGATTAGTGCTTCAACATCTTTTGGGGGACAAAGCTCGATCTGTAATAGTGGGAATTGACAGTAAAGAATGGGAGGGGGCTTCTAGGTAGAAATAAAATGGTATAAAAGACATGGAGCATTTTAGTACCTCCTACTGGTTTCTGCTGCTCTGCACTTGGGTGACTGGGCTGGAAGCATTCTCAGGGTTAGTCAGTCGTAGCAAGGGTCAGGGAACGGGCTCTATCTTCCTGATACCCTCGACATACACTCTCTCAGTGCCCCACCCTGCCAGTGTGTGTTTGGTCTCATTGATCTTAAAGTAAAGATCTCTTTCATTTGCCTTTAGGATTTCTTTTACCTGGATGAAATACATATTTAATGCGTTTATCAGGCCATTTAACTCTTTATTTTTTTGTCTTGAAGTTAACAAAGGCAAATCCTGGTTCCCACATATTCTGAATATTTTTCTCCTTCCTTTCATTTCCTTTCCTGATCCAGGTTCATTTTTAATTTCTTATAAGCTCCTAATATTTGAATCTATCCCCAGCATTTGTTGATATTTAAAAACAAAATTTAGGAGGCCCTTTTTATCTAAAAATAATTAATGCTGGATTAAATCCACTTAAATTTAATCCAGTTAAAATGAGGACAGAAAATCAGAGTCCAACCATTAGGGAGAGAATAACCTACACAGATTAGAAGGTTGACTTGACGAATAGACATAAATACTAGAATTAGGCAGGGAAGAATACTGGAATGAAAACTAATTTCATAAACGGTGAGTTCATCATTGAATATTGTGATATTATGACTTTTGCTTCTCTACACAGAGTCTTAACTGCAGGGCCTCAGATAATGAATACTTGGATAAGACGGAAATATTGTTAGGTTGGCTTTTGTAACGAACTATCAGAGTCATCATGTTTTCGTTTTGATACCTAATAACACCACATAGGATCTGATTTGCATATGTCGAGTATGCATTTATTCAGGTGGAGAGGCTTTTGCTCCCATGTGTGACTTACAGATGAGTGTGTGTGTGTGTGCTTAAACCTCACACTACTTGGAGACCAGCACATTTATGAAAATCATACTTGAGCTCAGTGTCTTATAGGTGTAATTAAAACTGGTGGTGAAAAGGAAATGTTCTCACAAGGTAGCAGAATCCTATGGTCCCATACCTGGAGGGGATCTGGAAGTGCCTTTTAGAACATCTCCCGTTTCCTCACACATACAGCGCTCATGCTCCACATGGTCACTCGTGCTTCTGTCTTTACCATAGAGAGCTCCAGAGGGGAATGGTATAGTAGAACTGCAGCTGTGATTTTCTTTTGGTAACTTTTTTTTTTTTTTATGTAGTATAGCTTAACAAGTTTTTGTGGAGAGAATTCTAGAATTCTAAAGACTGTTGTGGTTTCCAAAAGAATTCCCGTCAGGCCATGTTACATATCAGGATTTGTACTTATAGCTGACTACTTAAGCAAATCACTCTACCCAAGCTTTCCAAGGATTCTGTGTGTCCAAGGACAATGAGCACTCTTATCTTCTTCAAGGGAGAAGTGAAGGAGAGTGTGAAACTAGAGGAGATGACATTATGGTGAAATTTCAGGAACTGACATTAAAACAGTGGAGAAAACCATTTTGTCAGGTGGCCTGGCCTAAGCCGTTTGCTTCCCGTGGATTCATCTCACTCGGGAGCACTGTGGTGGTTTTGTGCATACCTGCGTTGAAACACCAGTGCAACTGTTCTTATCCTCTCTTATCCATTGTCCTTACCAAGAAAATGGGGAAAATATTACACACATCACATACTTGTTTATCTGTGAAGGAGAGTATGTGAGACAGAGCTCATACCCCAAGGAGGACTGCTTTATATTACATGCTCCAAAATGTCTGGTCAGGAAATTCAAATCCACTAGTTGAAAAATGCAGTTTTACTAAGAGTAGAAGTACAAGTAATCATGAGTAAAAAAAAAAATGCATAAAAATAAATTCTTGGCAAGGTTAAGAGGCCCAGAGTTAGCAAGTCATCGCCTGTGGCTAAGGCTGGTTTTGCATAAAGGAGCAAAGCATTGTAAAGGCCCTTTTTGATTGAAAAGTGGCTTCAGGAGAAAAAGGAACATTGGCATTTTGTGCATCAGTTATATGCCGTGTGTTACCCTAGGCGTCTTATTTTTGTGCTTACCTATTTAATCTCTAAACAAATATGTGAAGTATATAATATTTTATTGGTAAGGACAATAGATAAGAGAAGATAAGAACAGTTACAGCTGGTGTTTGAAGCCAGGTGTACCCAACCACCAACTCACTGCTCCCTGGGAGAGATGGGCTAAGGGGGAGGGAGCATCCCAGGCCAGGCCACCTCACCAAAGGATTTTCTCTACTGCTCTAATGTCAATTGCTGAAATTTCACCATAATGTTACCTCCCCTAGTTCCATCCTTTACAATATGAAATGTGCTTATATAACCATAGGTGAGCAAGTCCTGTATATATAACAGAAAATGCAAAGCACCAGGGAAGGAGCTGGGAGGCACTAAAAATTCTTTGCTGATTCTTATTTAACCCAAGATTGGTTTTTGCCTCCAAAATGACTTCACAATCTATCTGGGCTTTTAAAAAATAGAATGCAAAAATGTTGGTAATCCATATACTGAAAAAAGTTACTATTTATTAGATAGAGCCAAATTAAGTTGCCAACGTTCAGACAACTTTTGCCGCTCCTCCCATGGCAACTTTATATATTTCAGCCTAATATTTAATAGTTACTCTCAGTTACTGCAACTCATTCAATCCTCACAACTGCCCTACACTGGAGTTCACAGTAGACTCTAGTTACAAGCAAGGTGTTCACTGCTTTCTGGAGTTAGCCTGAAATTCTAGATTCTATATGCAGGTGAAGTGGGAAAAGACAGATAGCTTCGGACAAAGTGCCTTGCAGTGCATGAAAGACACCTGACTGAGGACTCAGGCAGTTATAGAGAACCACACTCTGATGCCACCAAAAGAGTTCATGTAGATTTTGTAGTGACCTCCATGCCACTAAATCAAAGGACTTTATCTTACTTGGTCTCTCAAAAGCATTTGAAAGGCCGTTAGCTCTAGAAAAACTATTTATGTTGTCTTCCCCTATACTGTCTTGTTTTCTTGTTGGGTTTTGTTTTGTCCTTTTTTTCCTTGCCTGGTTGCCTGCTCCTTTTCTATCTTCTTTGCAGGATCCTGCTCTGCCCTTCCATGAAATGTTGGAGTCCCTCAAAGCTCTATCCTAAGGGTTCTTCTCTTATTACCTCAAAAGTAATACGGAGTGTTTTCTGGGGCTATCTCATTAACATACTTGGTTTCAGTATATGCGTATCCACTAAACATTAACATTCTTGTCAACTCCTCTTAGCCCAGATCTACATATTTAAATATCTATTTGATAACTCCACTTGGATTATTTTTTTTTTTTTTTTTGAGACAGAGTCTCGCTCTGTTGCCCGGGCTAGAGTGCCGTGGTGTCAGCCTAACTCACAGCAACCTCAAACTCCTGGGCTCAAATGATCCTCCTGCCTCAGCCTCCTGAGTAGCTGGGACTGCAGGTGCACACCACCATGCCCAGCTAATTTTTTCTATTTTTAGGAGAGATGGGGTCTCGAGCTTGTTCAGGCTGGTCTTGAACTCCTGACCTCAAGCAATCCTCCTGCCTCAGCCTCCCAGAGTGCTAAGATTACAGGCATGAGCCATTCGCTTAGATACTTTATAGGCTCTTCAAATTCAGTGTTTCTAAAACTGAGTTTATTATCTTCCCTTCCAAGTCTGATCCTCCTCCAATATATGCTTAATTTACAACATCACTATCTAATCTCTTAAGCATTTTCACCTTAACTAATTTTTACCTCTAGTTACTTTACTCTTCACCATGATTGTTACTACTGTTGTTCAAACATCCATCATGCTTTACCTGAGCTGATATAATAGGCTCCTACTTGGATTCTACATTAATTTATCCCTTCTAATCTTTTCCCCACATTATAGAAAATAGAAATGTAAATACTATCACATCACACTCTTCTCCTTTCAAACCTTCAGTAACTTCCTGCTGTTGTTCGTTGACATGTCCATTGTATACTTCATCCCCCTTGCCTCTGTGTTATTCTGCTAAGCTGTTTACTATCCAGATTCCTGAACATGTCATTTTATCTCCTACCACAGGGCCTTTGCACACATTGTCTTCTCTTTCTGGACCACTCTCCCCATCACCATCTCTTTCACCTAATTTGCTCCTAATCTTATATTTCATATCTCTGATCCCCGGTGTCTATGAATAGGTCGATATCCTATATTATATGCCTTTGTAGCATTATATACTCCCTCATTATAACATACAGTACAGTCGGCATTCTATGTTTACTTTTATGTTTATTTAATTAAGAGCTATCTTCCCTACTGCATTATTATGCCTATGATGGGAGGGCCTATGTCTGTTTCTTCTTTTCCTTTCATCCTTAACCCATGATGTCTGTATAACATTGCCACTAAAAAAATTCCGTTTCTCCCAGCAGGAGGGACACTTAGAGGAGATATGAGCACTGAATATCTTTTGAATATTCCTTGTTTAGAGAAAAATGGCCAAATGGTGGAGCTGGTAGGATCAGGAACAGGTGTTCTCTGCTGCGGGCAGAGAGAACCAGCAAGAGGACTCTGTAGTGGCCCCAGGGGTGGGGTCCCCTGAAGGAGGAGACTGGAAGGGAAAGAGAATCATGCTACATAATTAACAAACCCCTATTGCCTTCAGGGAACTTGGAAGATTTTTCTGCAGCTTCTATCTTTTGTGACTTTTTCTCTTACCTTTAACTCAGAAAAGTTTCTATTTTCATTAAGGTTTTCTAATATCCTTCTTGAAAAAGCTTCACGTTTTTCAGGGGGTGTTGGCTATTGTCTTCTAGAAGGAATATAAAATGTGCTCCTTCCTATAAACTTTTTTTTAAGGAAAAAATACTTATTGAGCAGCTTCTATATGCCAAACACCATACTGGTCACATGTGGAATACCAGATGCAGGTCCTTGAACACAGATATTAGTGTTCCTGTTTGGTAGATGAAAAAGTAAAGTGCCCAGAGGTTAAGTAACTTCTCCCAAAGTCTTGTTGTTGAACAATGACAAAACCAGAATTTAAAATAGTTCTGCCTACCTCTAATTCCTCACATTTTTGATTATATGATGCTGATTCATAATGACCTTTTACCTGTTCCTAAGCAAGCTCACTGGCAATTTCTTTCACCATTTTGTTAAGCTCTTCTTGGACCCAAATCATAGGAAACTCTGCAACTCTCATGGCAATACCTTAAAAAATCATTAATGAAATAAACGAAGTGTTCAAAAGCATAAGTGTATTTCTACTCTTGCATGCAAGCTTCTATCCATCGTGTACCTAGCAAGCATGTTTTATAAGGCAAATATTATAGGTTCATGATGTATTAATTAGGGTTCTTCAGAGAGACATAGCCAATAGGATATATAGCTAGAGACAGATGAGAGAGGGTTTAGTAGGGGAATTGGCTCATGGGACTATGGAGGCTTAAAATTCCCACAACAGGCCTTTGGCCAACTGGAGACCCTGGGATGCTGGCAGCATGGCCCAGTCTAAGTTTGCAGCCTCTGATCCAGGGAAGCAGATGGTGGACCACTCAGTCTGAGAGGACAGAGGTGAGAATATGGAGGTCACTGGTATGATTCATGGAGTCCCAAGGCTGGGGAGCATGGAGATGTCCAAGGCCAGGAGAGAGAGTATATCCCAACTCTAGCAGATAAATCAACATATTTCCTTTTCTCTGTTTTTCTTCTGCCAGGGCTCCCAGCACATAGGGTGGTCCCTGCCCACATGGAGGCAGAATTTATTGAATGATTGAACTAGAATTTATTGAATTACTTACTATATGTTATATATTTAAGAAAACTCATTTGATATAATTATAAAAATAAACGTAAGTGATAGCATTGCCTTTACTTAGGTGAGGGGATTGAGGTTTATAAAGGTAAAGTAATATATTTCTGGTCACTCATTTTAAAAGTATCCAAAATTGGAGAGAAATCCAACATTGCCAGACTCCCAGGCCTTTGCTTCATGCTGGTTCTTGTATAATATTCTATGAATCAAATGCACTGACAGGACTGTCATTATAACCACACCTGGGTCTGTAAATTCACTTGTAGTCTTTGTAGTTTTAATTTCACTCTTGATTTAAACTCAAAATTGATTTTTTGCATTTCCCCAAGCTACATTTGGCCAGCTTCAAATAAGAAGAAACACACCACGTGGATTTTACGTGGAAATCATTCAGTTTAGTGGGTACAGTCTTTTTCTTTGGTTTTAGTGGGTATTATCTTCCATCATGTTCTTTTTATTATTCTCTTTCATAATTCTTTTTGTTGGCAGAGGCACGGTGGAGTAGATTATCATATGAAAGTCATGGTTATTCCATGGCAGTCATCAACTCACAACAGTTAAGTGAAATGGAATTTTTTAGAGTTGGCACAACTATTTATTTGTTTCCAAGTTCAACTGGAAAATTTAATGAGCTAAAAAATGTGGTGGTGGAAATAATGACATTTTGTAAGATGACAATATGCCCAAACAATGTCTTAGTGACACATTCTGTATCCCTGTAATTGGAATATTTCCAAATTTAAAATATTAAAGCAGGCCACGGGGCACATGATTGCCCCTCTCTACTTACCCAGAAATGTAGATAATGTAATTTTTTTCTAAGTTTACTTTCTGTTTCCTAATACTCTAGCCTGAATAAAGACATTGAAATGAAAATAAAGCCTAAGAAGAAAGAGAAGAGAGGATAGTTCTTTTAAAACATTGGTTCCCAATGTACGTCCACAGGAAAAAGAACTATAAAACGTGTAATCATATTTATTGAGAGGATATAGTGCGTGGTCTCAGAAAAAAAAAAAAAAAGAAAGAAAGAAAGAAAATAGGTCCTAGAGTTTGGGCTTTGATCCAGGTTTTTTTTTTAATCTGGGACCCCTTTGCCTAAGGATTTAATAGCAATAAAGTACTGCAAATAATGTTATTAGTAGAGAAACGTCACCAGTCATGGGCTCATTTCAGCTGTCCCTGGAACCTTCTTGAGCATTTTGGAAACAACCCAGAATGTCATGGTATGAAAAATTCACATATGTGACCCGGCTCTCAGCTTGGTTCCCCGGCTGCGTATTGACATCAGCACCAAGTGAAGCTGGTCTAGAGTGCGAAGCCAGGCAGCACAACAGAGCAGACGCGCAGTGAGAGCAGCACACAGACCCACACAAGGATGAACGGTGGGACTATCTGTGCATTGCCAGAGGTTTCTGCAGTCTCCTCCAAAGCCAGGGACCAAGTGATTTCACCATTTTCTTCCTGGCACTTTGCCCTGTGAAAAAGACATCGTGAGTGCAGAATCACAGTGAGGATGCCAAGGTTAGATGGGAAAGCCCATGAATTAGTCTGTTTTCTGATGCTATAACAGACACTACGGAGTGGATAATTCATCTAAAAAGAAGTTTATTTGGCTATGGTTCTCGGGGCTGGGAATTCCAAGAGCATGGAACTAGCATCTGGAGAAGGTTATCCCACAACAAAAGGAGGAAGGGCACGTGGGTGCACTAGATAGAGAGAGAAAAGCATGTCAGGCTCATCCTTTTATCAGGAGCTAATTCCTGTGATAACTAACCCACTCCTGCAATAACTAGCCCACTCCCATGATAATAGCATTAATCTCTTCATGAGAGAGGAGCTTTCATAGCCTAATCACCTCTTGAAGAGTCTACTTCTTAATACTGTTACAATGGCAATTAGGTTTCCAACACATGAAATTTGGGAGACATATTCAAACCACAGCAGCCCCAACTTGAAGAGTCAGGTGTAGAGCTCAGGAATGGATGGGACCAGTGGCAGGTGCTTAACTCAGGAAAGAAGGATTTGATTGAAGCCTGAAAGAACATGGAGTGAATAAGTGCTGAGATTCTAAACCTTAAGAGTATAGTATGGTAAGAGTTGATATAACATGTGCAGCTTACTTCAGAGAATCCCTATAAAAACATTTATTTATTCAGGTAACAAGTTCTGTGGTGTCAACGATTTAAGAAGTGCTGCACCAGGTGCTGGGGAAATAGTGGAAAGTCAAATGATAAATCGATGAAGAATATGGTCCTCTGAACCAGTGGAGCTTACAATATAGTCCAAGACTTTTTGAGCTAATGACATTTAATTTGAAATTAAAATCAAGAAAAGATGAGTGGATCTTTAAAAGACAAGTAGGAGAATAATATTCCAGAGAGAGAAAGAGAACAACGTGTGTTCAGACTATAAGGAATGAAATGGTAAACAGAATGAAAACAGGAGAATGGTTGGTAAGGAAGAACAGTGTCCTATTGGGAGGGTTTTTAGATCATAAGATTTAGATATTATTATATGTATAATAAGGAGGCTTTAAAAGTAGAATACACACATACACATACACACAAATAATACATACATATATAGAGTCATATATGTGATTCAATTTATGTATTAAAAATTTTATATTGCCTGCTACATGGAGAATTGTTTATGGGAGCATAAGCATAAGAGGGGGATAAGATTAAAACCAATGTTTTATTTAATATTCTGTGTATTTTATATATTCTCTATATATTCCCTATTTTTTGTCCCCCAGGATTAATATTTTTGCAGCTACAATGGCCATAGGTCAACCCTCCAATTTATAATGAATATTTTTTTTACATTTTTAGCATAAATATTTACCTGTGAAACCATCACTGTAATTAAAATAAGGAATATATCTATAACTATGAAAAGTTTCCTCATGTCACTTTTTAATTTCTTTCCTCAAGAAAAAAAACCCCTCTCCCTTCCTATTCCTGAGTATCTGCATATGTGCTTCCTGTCACTATATATTAACCTCTATTTTCTATAATTTTATATAACTGGAATTATACAACATGTACCCACTTTTTGTCTGACTTATTGCACTCAACATAATTATTCTGAGATCCTTTCATATTGCTGCTTATCAATAGTTCATTTCTTTTTAATGTTGAGAAATATTCCATTGTATGGATATACCATAATTTGATTATCCATTCACCTGTTGGTGGGCAGTTGGGTTATTTCCTTGTTTTTTTGCTATTGCAATTAAAGTTTCTATGAACATTTGGGTACACAATGAAATTATGTCTTCATTAGTCTTGGGTAATGGAATGGCTGGATCATAAGGTAAGTGTGTGTTTAACTTTCTGTGAAGCTATCCTTTCAGCATTTCCATCAGAAGTGCATGAGAGTTCTAGCTGATCCACGTCCTTTCAACACTTACTATGGGAGCCTTTAATTTTAGCTATTCTAGTGGAAGTGCCATATATCTCATTATAGTTCATTATAGTTTAGCTTGCAATTTCACAATAAAAATTAAATTGACCATCTTTTAAGGTACTTATTTGCCATCCATATATCTTTGGGAAAGTGTCTATTCAAATATTTTGCCCATTTTAAATTGGATCTCTTATTATTGAGTTGTTAGTGATTCTTATGTATTGTGGATACAAGCCCATTGTTGCATACATATTTTATAAATGTTTTTCCAAGACCATGTTTTGCCGTTTGATTTTCATAATGGTGTCTTTTACTATCAAATGCCATTAATGTTGATGGCTTCCATTTTATTAATTTTTAAACATTTTATAGTTTGTATGTTTTATATTTTACTTAAGAATCTTTGACAAACTCATGATACTAAAATTTCCCCATGTTTCTTCTAACTTAATAGTTTGAAATTTTCCATTTAAATCTATTATCCTTTTTGTGTTTATATTTATATAAGGTATGAGGCAGGGTCAAGGTTCATTTTTGTGGATAAGGCTATGCCATGGTTGCAATTTTATTTTTTGAAAAGACTCTTTGACCATTGAATTACTTTGGCTTTGTTGTCAAAAATCAATTGTCGGCCGGGCGCGGTGGCTCAAGCCTGTAATCCTAGCTCTCTGGGAGGCCGAGGTGGGCGGATCGTTTGAGCTCAGGAGTTCGAGACCAGCCCGAGCAAGAGCGAGACCCCATCTCTACTATAAATAGAAAGAAATTAATTGGCCAACTAATATATATAGAAAAAAAAAATTAGCCGGGCATGGTGGCACATGCCTGTAGTCCCAGCTACTTGGGAGGCTAAGGCAGCAGGATTGCTTGAGCCCAGGAGTTTGAGGTTGCTGTGAGCTAGGCTGACGCCACGGCACTCACTCTAGCCTGGGCAATAAAGTGAGACTCTGTCTCAAAAAAAAAAAAAAAAATCAATTGTCCACATATGTTTAGAAATAATTATAATTATCACTCCTAGTTCCAAGCTGCTCAAGGTAGGGGTATGGAGAAGGCAGTTTCTTGGGTTCAATTTTGCCAATGGATAGAAGAGAATTAATGCATGCACTGGAAATATTTGCAAGAGAGTAAATAACTGTAATGGATGATGGTCTCTGTGCATATGAGCGGAAAAATAAAAACGAGAGGGGCATAATTAACTAAGATAAATTGCTGGGTTCTATGGATACAAAGGTCTCGATGAGATGGAAGAACTGTTTCTGTCAACATGCTTCAGAAAAAAGATTCAAGAGTATAAGTGGAAGTGGCTCAAGAGTGAAATCTTTGTTTTTGAATTATTGTCATTTTTGCTCTGACAAGGTATAAGATATGACTGAGTTCTTGTAATACAGGCTGAGTTCTAGTGTGCCAGGTCATTGATTATTGAGGAGGTCACAGAGTGGGTGAATAAAATATTCACATGCATGTTGAATTTTTTTCCCATGAGTGACGTCAATCATAGTAGTAGGAGGATGAATAGGAAACTGAGAGTCAAGGACTAAATCAGAATCAGTAAAGGCATCAGCACTACAAAAACTAAATTGGAAGACATCACTGGCATAGGAAAATTGAGATGCACATGTATTTGTTTCTCTGGCTGATTAACTGGGGTGCCATCATAATTTCAAAAGTGTATGTCCCCACTAAGTCCCAAAGTCACGGAATGTCTTTCGATAATAAGAGTTACAGTTGCAGTATCTGTGTGTGAGTTCTGATTTAATCATGCAGATACCAAAAAATAGCAACTCGTTATTGTGTAGAACGTTGCAAAGAAGTCGAATCTTAATAAATTCCTCATATTTTTTCCTATTCATGACATAAACAAAAAAGTTGGCTTTGAAAGACTCCTACCAGCTCAGAAGTACAAGGATGAAGATTGTTGCTGCTGTGCCCTGCTAGCATCCATTCTAATTCTGTTTTTCAAATCCACAGAGAGTGAAGAAGTTTATCAAAGGCAGGTGCTGTCAATTTCATGTATCATCTTTGGAATTGTCATCGTGGGCATGTTCTGTGCAGCATTCTACTTCAAAAGCAAGTAAGACCATTTCTCTCAAGTATTATAAGGTTACTTGTCAGAGAAAGCACTCTGTCCTTCTTTAAGTTTTCAGTCTCTGCTCCAAGGAGAGGAATCTTGTGCAAATGGGTCCATCAACATCTGCAAGTGACTTATGACCTTTTGTAGACTGAAAGGGTATACAAGCATGTGCTTACATGTAAATGCATGTGTGTACACAGTTTACGTTGTGCACTGTGATGCACATAGTGGTCATTCCTCTCAGGGATCTTGAACATTATATGTCCTTTGCACCAGTTAATTATGTACCTGTATTAAAGGCTTAGTATCTTTGGATCACATGGGGCAATGCCGTGGACCTAAATATTATCAAGCATTATCTAGCCTTTTCTGAAAAAAAACATACAGAAAAAATCACAATTTTCCTTTCATACTGTTTTAACCTTATATTCATACAGATTTTGGCCAAATATGAAACATGAATACTAAAAAGTGTACTTTGGTTCACCAGCTGGTATACACATTTTGAATACGCCCTAAAGTTCCCATTCCAAGAAACTAGACCTTATGTAGATGAAGGTGTTTACTATTAACTGAAAAGTAAAATAAAAGAAATATATATAAATATACACACACACGTAGGTATGTATGTATGTGTGTGTTTTTTCCAAATGTACCCTGATAGAGGCATTTTATTCATGGAAATGATGTAATTTGTACTTAAGAAATGCAGATTAAAACATTAGCCCCATAATTTCTTATGCCTTAAGAAGTTGGCACAGATTTTGTTCCTACAGCTTGTCTGAAATCCAAGCCAAAGTGTAATTGCTTTTTGTTGGACTTGTATTTTTTTACCCATTTGCTTTTCTAAAAGTAGATCAGTTTTCAAATATACTTTATGATACCTGCTTATATGTTTTGTATGTTGATTTTTAAAGAGAACTGTGATTATTATTTTCCAAAATAATGGAAACCCAGGCATGAATCCAGAATTAGTAACTATTATTTTTTAATAAACAATTTCAAAATAGTTTTAGATATTCAGAATTACTGCAAAAATAGTAGAGAGAGTTTCTGTATACTCTAAATGCAAGCTTCCCATATTTCCCATATTACTGTCTTACATAATTATGGTACATTTGTCATAATTAATGGAACAATATTGATGCAATACTACTAAATACAGTTCATATTTACAGATTTAATTAGTTTTTTACCTAATGTATTTTTTTAAATTCCAGGGCCCTATCCAGGGTACCAGATTACATTAGCTGTCACATTTCCAAGGCAATTCTTGGCTGTGACAGTTGTAAGTGTCAATTTTGAGCACTTCCTCTTTGCCAGGCTTACTCAGCTTTTTATGTGTTCGTTTGCATTCCCCACAACAGAGTTGTGCATTACTACCACATTTTTCAACTAATATCAGAATTTATTTTAAAACATTATTTTTTCAAAGCCACAAAGTAGGAAATTATAGATGAGGTCTTTGAATCTCAGCAGGGCTAGTTTAAATTACATGCTCTAAACCACTATACCACATTGGCTCACGTCGTCCTCCTGCTAAATGGCTAAACTGCTCAGAGTGAGTTCGGAATTGCCCTCTCTCACGCAGCCCTAGTACTTCATGTTTTCTAGGGAGGCATCTGGCAGGACGGTCAGGGTTTTGCACCAGTCAGCCACACCTGGATTCAAATCTTTTTGATTTGCCAATGACTTGCTGTGTGTTATTAGGCAAATTACATCATGTCTCTTAGCCTCAGTTTTCTTTGTGGTGAAATATGAACACACACACACAAAACTCCATCATATAGAATTTTGTTAAGGATTAAATGGGATAATATTGTAAAAGGCACAGCGCAGTGTTTGAAAGAGTAAATACTCAATGCAGTCTTGCTGTCGTTAATGCCCGCTGGTTTTCCTCACCAGGCCTGGGTAGCTACAAAGTGAAGAGCGGGGACTGGAGCACAAGAGGGGTAATCACAGCCAGCAGGGTGACAGAAGGGTCTCCTCACTAGGGCTGCGGACGAGAAAGAAATTGTGTATTTAACAATAAGCAAATTACTATGAAGAAGCAGTTAATCACTTATTTTTAGAGTGTAATTTGTAGTTGTACCACATTTAAGCGAAAGACTGATTATGGTAATCAAGAGAACAGAGAACAGCTGGATTACTAGGGGGTTCCATCTTCAGGGCCGTCAATCTCTGTGTCTCTGGGCAACAAGTGGGCTCTGAGACCCGCACCATCCCCTGGGGCTCAGCGGGGGTCAGAGTGTTTGATGGAAACACTGTGAATCAGCAGGTTCACTGTGGGGGCTCAGAGGACTGAGCCGATGACGATGAGGGAGCACCGATGGAGATACTGTTGTCTTTCTGCCTGCCAACCTGGACAGATCTTTATTTTTTTTTAGAAAATATATCAATCAATACATGAATGTAAAAATACCAAAACAATAATAAAAATTGAAGCTTTTTCCAAGTGGAGTCTTACTGTTCATCAGAGACCTCAGTGTATATTTCCTTCCTTTAGTATGATTTTTAGGCTTGGTCTTCTTTTACTTTTCTTTGCTTGAGAGAAAGCTCACAACCCCACCAAGCACCTAATTTATATTGCTAAAAGCAATATAGGTTTTCTTATAACACGCTGGCACAAATTTATTTTATGAATTTCTGGCTTTCTAGGTCCTTTCCTAAAACTTTGTAGTTTATATGTATACACTTTTGTTGACTTTAGCTTGGAAGCCTTTCAAGTCTTCCAGGATTCTAAGTCTTATTTATCACTGGCCACTGGAATCAAAATAAACTCACTTGAACTTCCATTCAGTATATTGGGATGTGAAGTTCCTGCCCAGAGAGAGTTGAGACTTACTTCAAAGCTCACATCCTCTTGGTCATTTACAGTCTACTTCCCATAATCCCTCAGATCCTGCCACTCTGATCCTTTCCCCATTCCGATGTCACCTTGCTATGGCATGACTTCTTTAGAAGGAATAGCACAGCAAATTGTACGTCTGAGGAAAGTGTGAGGACAGGCAACGTGATGAGGCAGAAGCAAGGAACACCATCTTGAATTTGGAGGATTTTCTGATAGAGTTAACTGAACCCCCAACAATTATAAAATACAAAGTGAAAGAAATTCTTTCCTCGTCAATCTCAATAACCACTGTGTTCTTACATATGGTTACCAGAATTATTAATTGAGCCTTTCAGGTCCAGACGATATTGCTCACATGGCAACTATAAATTCTAGGTTTTCTCTTTACTTTCAACTTACATAGGTAAGAGGGAGAAGGCTGCATGTAGGAGTTCTTATTAAACTTTGAAAACACATGATTCAGCTCTAAAATCAGAATTGGGGTAGGAAAGATGTCCCAGGAGGATGAATCTAGGACAGTGACTGTAACAACTGGGAAAACAGAGGAAGATAGAGGAGAACTAGAGTTTCCAGTAAAATATAGATATGATAACAGCCTGCCCCTGGCTATAGGTTATCACCCTCTGAAGTAAGAGATTTTAAATCTCAAGAAAATCATCCTAATGGCAGGCATTTAGATACTCTGGTACACTGCTGTGATCCTCTTCTGCTGTGGAGGTCTTAGTCCCAGCAGTCCCCAGGAGACAGTTGTAAAGAGTCACCTTTCTCAATCTCATGTCCTGTTCTGAGATTGCTAACCGCCAATGACATGCCAGTGTGGGGCTCTGAAGACCTAGACCAACTTGGGGTACAAGGCTATGCCAGCTTCAGAGCTCCCTGGGGGGTTGCTGAGGTCTTCACTGAGCCTGCATTGCATCCCAACTTCTCCCTCTGCCCAATCCTGCTTCTTTCTCTACCCTTTGCTTCCACAACTGTAGATACCAGGAGCCCACCCTAATAAAAATCTTGTGTGCTATCTCTATCTAAGCGTCTCTTGCCCAGGAACCCAATCTGCAACACTACAAATGAGGTCTGCCAACAACAAGTTTATGATGTCTTCTATCCCACAGTTTGCATCTCATTTCTTTCTAAGACATTGGGCCAGAGAAAACTTAAAACTCGATGAACTGTATGGTTTCAACACTGATATTGCTGGGCTAGCAGTGTTCCAGTGTGCAATGCATGCATCTTGTCCTCCCCAGAGCAACTGTCCTTGTCAGAGAGTTAATGGTATTGCAATCAGATGCTGATCATTTCCTTGGTTCCTATTTGCTGGGGGAAGGGGGAAAGAGCAAAAAAGCGTGTGCTTGTGAGAGGCGAAGGATGGTTGAGGCAAGGGATGGAAGAGAGGAAGAGGCAGACTCAGAAAGGAAAGACCACTTATCCTGGAATGTTAGTGAGTCAAGACTTGAGTGAAAGAAGCTAAAAAGGTATGCAAATTATAAAGGGATTTAGGAAATGCCATTAGATATTTTGATGAGGAAAATTCCTTTAAAAGTTTCTATTTCCAGCACCCTGAATTGGATTATTGAAAAAGTAGTTAATGTCTCTACCAGTTTAATCCTTCAGAGAGTAATTGAGTCCTTGCTCTGTGCCAGGTACCCTCTAAATGCTTCAGGATGATTTACCCAGCTAGAACCACCCAACTTCCCATTTCCTTCATGAATGAATCCCTGATCGAATTTTGTGGCTGTAATGTGCTTCTTACAATGCTGATATGATAGATTTATTTTTAACAATAGGCTACAGATTAGCTGTAAGGAAGTACATAGATTATTATAACTGGATCAAAGCAACTGAGAGTACTAGAGATAAAGTCCCCCGAATAATTGAAAAGATAAAATAAATATTTGAACAAAAAGAGATACACCACACTGGTGTTGTAAATTCAAAAGGGGTAATGATGCTCAAAGCTTCCAAATCTTGCAGCAAATGCTGGTGACTTGCTTATGAAGATGCAATTAGTTCAATCTTTTCTTTTATTTTGGGGCCAATGTTCTAATTCTTCTGTAGCATCCGGTCATAAGACAGAACTTCCTTCATGACAAAAAGGGATAGAGATGAACAGTTTGCATGTGCTCCCATGTGTAGTCACCACAGTGTCCAGGGAAGAAAGATAGTTCTTATGAAATTCATTTACAGATGGGGAAACTGAGGCTCAGTGAAGTTTAGGTAATCATTAGGGTATCAAAACTAGTGGATGGCAGACTGGGATTAAAATGCCAGTCCCTGTGATCTAAAAGCCCATGCTCTGTAGGGTGGAGAAGCTCACTGCAGAGGACTGAGCATGTACCCCAAGAATGGCTCTATCCTTGACAGGCATCCTGGGGGAGAAGCAAAAGTCAGGGGGAGGATTCTGCTATGAAAATGGTCAGAATCAAAGTGTAGTCATTTGAGTTAAAAACCCTGAAAAATAGAGCCAGGGAAGGCCATAAAGGAGGGTTCTTATGCACAAATGCCTGACAACAAGAACTATCACAGAAGACTCTGCAAAAACCATAAGATTGCACAAAGAGCATCACAACCTTACAGAAAAAAGTACTTCTGCAAAGATATCTGCTTAGCAACTGCCTGTCAGCCTTGCACTGCTGCTACCCTTGTTATTGATCCTTGTAGCCATGGATGACTATCTCAAAACAGTTATGCAATCCTTTTTATTTTTATCTTAAAAAGCTTTTTCTGCCTCTCCTGAGATACACACATAGTTTACTATGGCACTCCTATTAGTATTTCCCTTGCCCTGTCTATTCCTGAATAAATATCATTTTCTTTTAGAGAGTCCCCTTCCTTGTTTGTTATTTAGGTTGACACTGCAAAGCTTTTTGTTTATTTATGGGTATCAGCTCTTACGCTGGTATGGGTATAATTGCTGTGAAACTCCTGGGAGAGAACTGCTAATAAGGCGGTGGTTTGTTCCGTCCTTCTGATACAGGCACCAAATGACCCAAATAACAGTCACTCCACATGTGTATGCACTTTACTTGGAGTCCAAAACACTACAGCAATTTTAGCTTTCCCTCTTAGAAACTGTGAGACTGCGGACAGGAGGCTTCAGCTCTGCCTGGTGGTTGAGGATCCAGAGTGCACAGCCAGATTGGCTGGGTGAAAATCCACGCTCTGCCATTTACTGGCTACGTGACCCTGGGCAAATGGGTTAACTTCTCTGTGCCTCAGTTATCAGCTATTAAACGGATAGAATATTATTGCCTCATCCTATAGAATTATTGTGAAGAATAGATGAGTCGATACACGTAAAACACTTAAAAGGATGTATGGCACATTGATCAGTAATTGCCACCTATTTAAAGAGTTGACTATTTTTATTATTTGGACTGTTGGTGACAGTAAATGAGCTGTTTCTAAACTATAAAAGACAGAAAATATACACATTACAACACATAGGCAAGTCATGTAGTTAAGCTCAACATATTTGGTTTTTTTGTTTGTTTGTTTGTTTGTTTTTGAGACAGTCTCGCTTTTATTGCCCGTGCTAGAGTGCCGTGGCGTCAGCCTAGCTCACAGCAACCTCAAACTCCTGGGCTCAAGCAATCCTCCTGCCTCAGCCTCCCGAGTAGCTGGGACTACAGGCATGAGCCACCATGCCCGGCTAATTTTTTGTATATATATATTTTTAGTTGGTCAATTAATTTCTTTCTATTTTTAGTAGAAATGGGGTCTCATTCAGGCTGGTTTTGAACTCCTGACCTTGAACAATCTGCCCGCCTTGGCCTCCCAGAGTGCTAGGATTACAGGCGTGAGCCACCACACCTGGCCAGCTCAACGTTTTTGAATTGTACAAATGTAAATGTAACTTCGCAAGTATGTTCTATGTGGCCACTAGATCCAAGCCCCAAATTTTTTCTCCGGTCACTTCCCCATAGCATTTCCAATTCTTTGCAACTGAGCACTTAGGGTAATGGCCTCTTGCATCCATGCGGGCCAGGACAACACATTATGTTTCTGCTTTGAAATACTATTGAGTGTGAATCCTGGATGGTGGTGGATGATACCAGGTTCTTTCTACATTGGAAGTATTTCTTGGTGGGGTTGAAAATGAGAGAAGAACTCCCTTTGTTAACTGAGTTTACCTAGCAAATAACAAATATAGATGTTGAGAATGTATAAACTTCAAAAAATAGGAATAGAATGAATTTATGCAAATATTTATACACATATTTATTTATACCTGCAGGAAACAAGCTAAACAAATCCAAGAGCAGCTGAAAGTGCCACAAAATGGTAAAAACTACAGTCTCAAAGTGTCCAGCACAATGACAAAGTCAGAAAACTTGGTGAAGAGTCACGTCCAGCTGCAAAACGTAAGTTTGCTGTCTCTGCACCTCCTCCTGCAGCCACTGCGACGCGTCTAGTCCAGAGGGACCAGGAGCCTGTGATCAGCCATGCATATTTTTCAGAAGTTTTACATATTTTTGATTAAATCATCTTGCATTTCTGGGGGAGGGGGTGTGTACACATGCATGTATATATGTATCGGATTGGATGAAAGAGAGAAAAGGTAAATCTCAGCTCTTAATTACAATCTTTAGTATCAGTTGATCTCTGGTAACAATAACAGCTTCAGTTGTTTGTCCCATAAACAATTATTGAATCCTTAGTTTGTCCCAGAAATAGTATTTGACATTGGGGATACAATGTTCCTTGCCCTGTGGGAAGTTATGCTTAGCAAGAAATGCAAACACCGCCAGAACTAGAAATGCGGTTATTTTGCAGCAGGGGCTGGACGAGAGGAGGCCGATGAGGCTCGTGGGTGCAGACCTGGGTGCCGCCTCACAGCAGAGTCGGGTGGGCTCAGACCTGATGTTGAAGGGCATCAAAAGTTCATCAGAGTCAAAAGGCTAAAAGCAAGAGACTAGACCATACAGAAAGAATAAAACCATGGAATCCCAATATATGCTATGTTCAGGCAACTCCAAGTTAAGGGGTGTGAGAAGGGTCAAAGGTGAGAGGTATGATCCCAAAGTCAGTCCATCTAACACCAAGCTTTATAAGGGACACTGGATCTTGAAGTTAATGCAAACTCTTTTCCTCCTACCTTCTTTGTAAGGCAGTTTTAATCATTTCTGAGATACATTGCAAAACACTAAATTAAAGACAAGTGAACACTGTCTAATACACGCAGAAATATTCCTCTTAGGTAGCAATTCTTTGCCCCCACACAAGATTGCACTTCCAGATTCTGAGACACAAAAGGAAGGAACAAAGGCCACTATATAAACCTAGCATTTGAGTATAATAGGCAATCACCCAAGACATACTCACACCCCTCAAATGCTTAAATCGCTGGGAATTTATACATCATTTGTGATTCTAAGAAATCATTACCCAAAGAGTTACCATTATGATGTGCATAACAGATGTACTTGGATGGTTTAATGGAGAATTCATAAATCAGAATCACTTCCTAGCAAAGTTTTGTTAAACATTTATTCATGACAATGTGCAGGGATTGTTCTTTTCAGAAACACAGAAAATGGTTTTCCTAATGATTTCTAATGAGTATAATCCCACCACCCTAAAACAATCACACTGATGGCCAGCTTGGAGTCCTTAGCAACTGGTCCTGTCAAAGATAAACAAAGTTGGACACTGGTTAAAGTGATAAGGACAGATTTTAATCAGTAATATACTATTTTAATAGGAAAGATAGTCCCCTATGAACTGAACTCAACATCAATTTGTGCAGAGGTGCCTGGGCTTTATAAAGGGAGAATAAGAGAGTAGGGAAGGGGGCAGCAGGGTCTTGAGCAGAGTCAGGGAAGTAAAAAATTACAGAGTTGGTCAGCGCTGATGTATTAGACCAGCTGTGTCAGTTAGCTGGAAATTACTGAAGTTAGGATTCTATCCTCCCGCAGAGACTGGGAGACAGAGGCCCTATGCCTTCTGATAATTGCATTTCAAAAAATGGCTTTCTGGTCCTTGAGAAAGACATCCTTCGGGTGTAGGAGATGAGCTACATATTCACAATTTTAAGGCTTTTTTAGTAAATGCTCTAAGTAAAGGGAGGATAGGGGCCTATCATCTAGTGTAGGCTAGAATGGCTAGAACAGCCCTGAAATTCTTTTAGTAGCCTTGAGCTCTTTCTTTTCTTTTTCTTTCTTATTTCTGTTTTTTTTTTTTTTTTTTATTCTCTTTTTTTTTTAGGCAAGCACTTTAAGGGTGGCTAGGGTCATCTTAGGGAAGCGGCCTTGAGATGTTCGAAACTATGTTAGTCTTTGTTCAAGTCTTAGTGCGGGGTAGAAAAGGAGGTAATGAGATCATTTGGGCCTGTCTAAAATTAACTCAAGAAGAGAGTTGTCGACAGCTCCTGTGCATGTTACAGGGTTGCACTGTGGCCAGGGCACATACAGTTTTGTGCCCTTCTTTTACATCTGACATGCCATCAGTAGCATTTTCTGTCTGCTTTACCATCTCCACAAGCTTGTGTGGAATGATTGTATCATGGTCCACACAGGGACCACTTCACAGTTTGTTCCTCCATCCCTCCTGATAGACATCCAGGTCCTTTCTCGTGTTTACTATTATTGGCAATGTAAAAATAAACTCTTCACTCTTGTTCCCCCTCCCCCATTTGATCGGAATTATTAGTATTGGAATTACAAGAAAGAAATTACTAGTTGTAGGGGTCTCAACCCCTAAAAATCCTTGTATATATATTATTTTATTTCCATTTTTCTCTCCCTCATCCCTCCTCTGTAGCCCACCCTTTCCCAACATTTGATACGTTGGCACAGGGCAGCAAGGCATGGGCTCAGCTGGATTATTCCTTTGGGACCCAAGACAGGGAGTGGGGGTAGTGTCTTTTTGTATTCATCACATTTTTGTATAAGCAAAGTATAGGGGACGAAAAAACTATTTTTCCTTCTATCCTTCTTAGTTCTCAGCTGGGTCTGTGTAACAAAAGACAGATTAACAAGTGAAAAACAAATAGAAGTTTATCAACATGTGTATGATGCATGTTAACACATAGGAGCACTGAGAAATGAGTGTATCAGAGAACTCGAAAGGGTATTTAGAACCTAGGTTTCTATGCCATCTTAGGCTAAAATAAAGGGGGTTGGGATTTTGTGTGGAGGAAAGAAGTTATGGGACAGTGACTAAAAAAATTATGGTAAACAAGGGCTGTTTAGTAAGGGTCGTTATGCAGATTTAAGTGTCTTATCTGCTGATAAGAGTTGTTAAGCTTCTTATTCATTTCTACAAATGGAAATTTCATTTACAAAAGGAAAAATGTGTGCCCTATTTGTAGAGTTGTTCCTGCATTTGCAGGTTCTCAGTGGTCTTTAGTTCCAAATAATCCACATGCCAAAGAATAATATTTCAGGGTGGCATATTCTGGTACCCCTAAAGAGCATGCAGAAGACATTCTGTCTCTGAGAAGTGGTATGATCAGCTAAGATTACACATTCCTAGGGATTATTATTTTAAAAAGTTATTTAAGGAGAAATGGAGAGGCCAGACAGAGAGATGATATTAGAGGAAGACATTTAAGGACCTTGGCAAAGGAGAGCAAGGTGCATCAAACAGACATATGTACGTAGAGTGATAGCATTCCATCCATTGCCAACTTGAGCTCAAGGGACTACCTGAGCAAGTCCCTGTAACAAGACTAAATTGGGATGAACAAATTGCTTTCCTGAAGGCATATGTCAGTTTTAGCACTGGAAGGCACTGTGGATCACTCTTATTTTTATACTTTTGTCAGCATTTCTCTTGCAAATTTAATAGTAGGAAATGACATTTTTAAAAAGTTGCATTTCTTTATTTGAGAGTGAACTAAATTCTCTGTCCACATCTTTCTAGTCAGATTTCTCCTTTGATAAATTACATGTTGATACCCTTGCTCATAATTTTATTATGGGAAGCAAATATAAATTTGACTTCTATTTTCCATACTGTGTGTTTTAGGAGAAAATAGTGATGAAGAATAGATGTCAATAACAAGTAATAGAAAAGTTTAAGAACATTTGCTTTCCTTCAGTGCTATTCTTAAGATATCTGTGCAGTTGGAGACCAGTAGCAGGCAGTCTTAGTCATTAATAATCTGATATGTGGCTAAGAATTTTTGGATGCATATTAAAATGCACATGTATTGAAGAAAATGTAGGGAAGCATTTTTCCTTTTTTGGTCTATATATTTTACTTATGGCAAGAACTATGAGGAAATACCAATGTCAATAATAACAATAACAAAAAATGATAAATGAAATAGTAATAATAGTAATAGCAAATAACATGTACCAGGCACATACTGGTATATAGTATGATGCTAAATAATGAAAATGTATTGATGACAGAAAAACCAAATGCTACCAAATTATATAGAGAGGTTTGTTCTGAGCCAATAAAAGTGACTGCTGTCCTGGGAACATAGTCTCAAGCGATCTCAAGAGGTCTTGAGAAAGTGTGCCAGTGGTCCACAGCCTTTTTGGCACCAGGGACTGGTTTCATGGGAAATAATTCTTCCACTGACTGAGGTGGTGGGGAGAATGGTTTCGGGATGACTCAAGTGCATTACATTTATTGCGCAGTCAAATCTCTCTGCTAATGATAATCTGTATTTGCAGGCGCTCCCCAGCGCTAGCATCACTGCCTCAGCTCCACCTTAAATCATCAGGCATTAGATTCTCATAAGGAGCATCCAACCTAGATTCCTTGCATGTGTAGTTTAAGGTAGGGTTCACGCTCGCTCCTATGAGACTCTAATGCCTGCACTCATCTGATGATAAGAGGCAGCTTGTGTGAGCAATGATGAGTGGCTGTAAATACACACAAAGCTTCTCTCCCTTGCAAGAGGTGAGCAACCTGGTTCTGGTACCGAGTCCATGGCTGCCGGCTTGGGGACCACAGCCCAAGGTGGCTAGGTTACAGTTGGGTTTTATACATTTCAGAAAGACAGAAGTTGCATGTAAAATCATACATTAATACAAATAAGGTATATTTTGGTTTGGCCTGAAAAGGAGGAACATTCTGAAGAGGAGGCTTACCAGTCAGATGTGGGTTTTAGGGATTCTTTAGTTGGCGAGGACTGGTTGAAAGAGTTAAGCTTTGTGTAAAAGCTTGGAGTCAGTAGGAAGGAATGCTTGAGTTAAGATAAGGGGATCTGACATCTGTCATGTGATGCTATATCAGAGTCAGGTTGGAAAATAAGCCACATTATACCAGGTTAATGGGAAAAAAAAAAAAATTTAATGAGATTTTATCATTTATAAGGCATGACTCCCCAGGCTCCTTAGAGAGGAATTTGGGCAAGAGAAAAGTTAAGCTCAGAGTTCAGTCCTCAGTATTGTCTTATTTCATTCTAACAACAAACACTTACCTTATGCCCATATTGTGTAGAAAAGGGAAATGGGACTCAGAGCTTGAGAAAGTTACTTCTGAGAGTTGGTGAGTAGTGAAAGACAAGCCCCATTCATATATTATAAGTCAGTGGTTCTCAATGGGACTCACACAAAACACACACACACACACTCTATAAAGTCTGAAAACAACTTGGGAGAATAATGCTACAGACATCTAGTGTAGATAGAGGTAGAGGTCAGGGGTGCTCATAAATATCCTTCAGTACACAATAACCTTCCTCAACAGAAAATTATCCTTCCCAAAATATCAAGAGTGGTGAGGAAGTCCAGAGTCCATGCTCCAGTTGCAAATGGGACCATCAGGAAATTCTGAACACCCAGTTCCATCACAAGGCTTCCCACCCACTGTCCTTTATTTCCACTAAGAGGAAGGTGACAGATTATCTATGTAATATCACCCATGGGAAGGAACATTTCCTGCCTGCTTATCCTATCAGGAAAATCTGTCTTTGTTTTATCTTGAATCCCAGGTTAGCTACTTGAAATTCTTCGCAAATTGCAGTGTTTAACAAATGAATTGTCTGTGTCTGGCATTCCCTTAAGTTCATTAAACATTCATGGGGAAGAGTTTCACTTTGCAATCATTTAACAAGATGTGAAACACCTAGTCAAGTGAAGCAACATGATATTCTGGAAACACTTGACTCAGGTACTGCAGAACTAGAGTGCATCATCCTGGTAGTGCCTTAGAAGCATCTGGCCCTTGCCATCTTTTACAAATAAAGCATTTGTGAGTTAAAATGAACTGACCTCATTTACTGTCCCAAGTGAGAAAGAGCTGGGGACAGAATTAGAGCCTCCAGAACCTTCAAGGGAAGGGAGTGAAACTTCTCGGCCTGGTTCAGGGATCAAGAGAAGCCATCAAAAGATAGATGACCCATTCTTCTCTCTTAAAATCAAGAGAAAAATATACATAATTGTATATTATGAAGAAAGAAATACACCTTTATACAACTATAAACTATGTACACTATATACAACTATCAAGAAGAAAACTATATACACCTTTCAAGCCTTTTTTTCAATAACCATCTTAAGAAAAATAGGATTATAGGCAGTCACATTCAATGAGAAAGAATTGGAACATAACACATGCTAAAGGAGAATAGTAAGAATTTAATGCCTTAAACAGTCTTAATATGTACTAAGGCATATATTTATTTAGTAATGCTTGCTGAAGACTTGTTTGTCTTGATCACTGCATGAAGAGCTTAAAGTACAAACAGAAGAGATTGTTCCTGACCTCAGTGTACTCACAGACTAGTGGTAGAGAAAAATATGTAAGCATATACTGTTTCATAAGGTAGATGCGTTAAGTCAAAGTGCTGTCAGAGAATGGAAAAGGACTTCTGAATTTGACCAGGGGGACGTGAAGACTGCCTACAGTGGGTGACATTAGAATTCAGTCTTGAGAGTGAGTTAAAATTCATCAAATTGCTTGCAGAGGGGAATATAGGTCAGAAGATGTAATATCTTTGTAGCATTAATTAAACAATTTTGAGTAGTTCTAGTCTAAAATCTGGTTTCTTATTTTAAATGTCAGGTTTTAACTTAACTGATTCAATATAGATTCATAGATTCATCTATTTATTCAAGTATTGATTAAATAGCTAGTAAGTGCCAGAAAATACCTACTAAGGACCAGGGATATGATGATGACCAAAAATGAGAATGTCCCTGCTTTTAAGACGTTTATTGATTCCTGCAGGTGACAGATATTAATTAAATAATCTCACAAATGTAGAATTTTATCTGTGCCCACATCTACAGCCAATGGTGAATGGTGCTATCAGAGCTTATAGCAGGCAAGCTGGGGAGTTATATGACAACAGGAATAGCAAAGAGCTCCCTAAGAAGATGCAAAAGCACAAGTTCAGTCCCTAAGCTGAAGCTGGCACCATGTTGGAAGTGGGATTGGGAGTGGGTGCTTAGTATGCCTAGTGTCTGAAAAGGGTTTTATATTATTTCCCTTTAGCTTAGTGGTCCCCAACCTTTTTGACACGAGGGACCAGTTTCATGAAGACAGTTTTTCCATGGAGGTGGACGCTGGGGGTGGGGGGGGACATCACCGCCTCAGCTCCACCTCAGATCATCAGACATTAAATTCTCATGGGGAGCACATAACCTGGGTCCCTCACCTGCACAGTTTGCAGTGGGGTTCTCCCCGCTCCGGTGAGGGTTTGATGCTGCTGATCTGACTGGGAGCGGGGCTCGGTGGTGATGTGAGGGAGGGATGGGGGGCGGCTGCAGGTGCAGATTGGGCTTTGCTCACCTGGGCTGTTTGGGGACCACAGTTTTAGAGGAACTGTATAAATATTGACAATGGTTACAGTTCTTCCAGCTCTGGTGCATGGTGCAAAAATTCTCGAAATAGCAGCAATGGTCAAGTTGTTTTTTAATTATTTACATTAGAAATCCAGATGAAATCACTTCGAAAATATTTCATAACCATCAATTTCCGCATCCTCTGGGCTCATGAGTCAGTCCAGCAATAAAGAACCTTTTGACACAGACCTAGATAAGCTGGAACAAAGCAGAGAGAATATTTATAAACTGTTTTAACATATCCTCCTCCTGCATTTATTGCCTGGAGTTCCAGACCAGGTGATTATCAGCTCTGTCAACATTGCTTTCCAAAGCAGACTCCACTTGCATTTAACCTTCTGACTTCTGCTGCACGGGTGTGGCAGACCTGAAAACAACAGTGTCGTTACTCTGCTGCCAGCATGTGCCTGCCTCATTGGACCTGTCTGCTGATTTTAGCACATCACCAACAATGCGTGAGGAGCAAGGCAGGTGACGGGCGGGCAACAGAGGACAGCCTCAGCACCCTGGCGCACTTGCACAAGGTGGAGTTTTCAGGGAGGCCAATTGGACCTGCTGCCCCAAGAAATCACAGTGTGGACCAGAGCCTATGGGGCTATTTCTGAGGAAATCACACGGGCTCATGCTGAAAGGACCAGTAAACACACTGGGACTTCTCCTTATTAACTACTAAAGCAACATTTTGTACTTTATACCAAATGAGATCTTAACCCAGTGCACACAGTTAGGATCCTTGTCAAGGAAAGAACATGTCATCAACTGCCAGACTTGTAACATGGTAGAGAGTGCTAACAGGGCGGTCCAAACAGGCAACAGACCTGAGCAGTTAAGCCTCGCTGGAGATAAGATCTGATGGATAAAACTGTGCAGATCTTAAGTCCTCCCAGGGATGGGACTGCATACATTTTGGAAGAAACCGTAGTAAATGATTTCAGCATAGAGCACAAAATGTGCAAAGGTTATGATCCTGGTCATTTAAGCTAACTTTTAAGGAGGGTTGGTGCAGATAACTGTTTTGCTGAGTGGGGTGTATACCCTGAGGGCTTATGCCTGGGTAACTCAGGAAAGTAAAGGGAGACTAAATTCTATTTTTAGTCTCTAAATTTTTCTTTATTTTTTTGGCTTAAAACAACTTCTATTTTTTTTTTTTTTTTTTTTTTTTTTTTTTTTTTTTTTTTTTTTTTTTGAGACAGAGTCTCACTTTATTGCCCAGGCTAAAGTGAGTGCCATGGTGTCAGCCTAGCTCACAGCAACCTCAAACTCCTGGGCTCAAGCAATCCTGCTGCCTCAGCCTCCCAAGTAGCTGGGACTACAGGCATGTGCCACCATGCCCGGCTAATTTTTTCTATATATATTAGTTGGCCAATTAATTTCTTTCTATTTATAGTAGAGATGGGGTCTCGCTCTTGCTCAGGCTGGTCTCGAACTCCTGAGCTCAAACGATCCGCCCACCTCGGCCTCCCAGAGAGAAAAACTAATATTTTTTAAATTTTTTAAAGTAGATTTTATTTTTTAGGACAGTTGCTTTAAAGACAAGTTGCGAAGATACTACAGAGAGTCCCTATATACTCTGTAATCAATTTCTCCTATTAACATTGCACATTAGTGTATTACATTTGGTAAAGTTAATGAACTAATACTGAGGTGTTATTACTAACTAAAATCCATAGTTTATCCAGATCTCCTGAGTTTTTTCCTTATTGCTTCTTCTGTTCCAACCCCATCCCGGATACCACATGACATTTAGTTGCCCTGTCTCCTCGGGTTCCTCTTGGCTGCAATGGTTTGCCGGGTTTTTTTTTTTTGTCACGACGACCCTTGGTAGTTTTGAGTACTGGTTAAAGTGTTTTGTATGATGCCCCTCTATTGCAATGTGTCTGATGTTTTTCTCATGAGGTTATAGGATTTTATAGAAAGATAACAAATGCCATTGTTATCACATCATATCAACGGTGTACCCTATCAAGCTGCATTTTCATTATTGGTGCTTACCTTATCTGTCGGAGGTAGTGTTTGTCAGGTGTTTCCACTGTGAAGTGACTCTACTCTTCTGTGTCCCGTCATAGAGTACACTTTGGGAGGAAGTGACTATGCAGAGCTCCCACACTTACAGAGTGTAGAGTTATGGTCCCCCTTTCTTCTGGTATAGTATCTTCATGAGTTATTTGAGACTCCACTACAAAGTTTGTGTCTTCTCCCCCACTTATTTATTCATGCTGTCATTTATTTATATTTGTGAGCATGAACTCATGGATACTTATTTTGTATTTTGATTTGTAATCCAAGTAGCTATATACTTTATTTTGTGAGGCAGTCTTTCTGGCTTTGACCATCGATAGGTCTTTCAGTTGGCTTATGTCGTTGTGACATCATCCATCAATTTGATGAGGTTTGGGGTATTTTTTCTGGAGCACTACAAGATGCTTTAGGTTTATATTGTGTATTTTCTGCCCTAGTCCTGGAATCAGCCTTTTATCTAAGGAGCCCTAGTTCCTTTCATTGCAGAATGCTGTTGGAAACCAAGATTTGGGATCCAGGTGTGTGTGTCCTCGTTGCTACTGGGATGTCCTTGTTTCTAGGACTTCTCAGCAAACAGATCAAAGATTATATATATTATATAATATTACAGATATTATAGATATAGTAAAGATGTATATATAAAGAGCTAAATATTAAAGATTATATATATATATGCACTAACATATATCTATAAATATTTCTTTATATAACCATCTGTTTCTGTATTCCACTAAGCATGGGTTCATACTAAGGTCTCCCGCAATTCTAATCCACCACCACATGGATTGTTCTAGACTCCTCCCATTGCTTATCTATAAATTCCCACTTCAACAGTGAAAACCTGGCTCCCACTATCCGACATCCATTTGCATATTTGTTCAACAGCAGAATATACGTGTAGCAGTCTTGGAATTGTCACCCCATACCTCTGTGCTACACAACTTTGACAGGTAGGAGTGCTTAGGTGCAGTACTTCTGCCTTTAGTCTCATTTCTGACGCTGCTCTGGGCAGCATTGTGCCACCCCCACCTTCCACCGATGCTCTTCCTTACACTCCTGGTTCAGCTAGACTCCTTCGTCAGAGTCTGCATTCCTTCCTGGGATCTCCAGGCCTCCTGAATAATACTGTTTTTAATAGCCATATTTTTTAATAGATATAGAACAATTAAGGTGAACTGTTTCCCCTTGGGTGAATTTTGGTAGTTTGTATCTTTCACAAAATCAGTCTATTTCAACTACGTTATTAAATTTGAGGACACAGAGTTTCTCAGAGGGTTCCTTTATCATCCATTTTATGTTCATGGAGCAGTAGTGACAAGCCCCTTTCACTTATTGGTAATTTGAATCTATTCTTTTCTGTTATGAGTTAGCCAGACTAGAGATTTGTTAAAATTATTGGTCTTTTCAAAAGATCAGATTTGCTTTTGTGTTGATTTTTCTCAATCATTTTCCTGCTTTCAATTTCATTGATTTCTTCTTGAACTTTTCATTATTTCTCCTTTTCTGCTAGTTTTAGGCTTAAATTGTTCTTTTTTTAGTTTAGATTTAGATTATCAATTTTAAACATTTATTTCTTTATAAAAATGTAATGCTATCAATTTATCTCTAGTCACTGCTTTGATTACCTTTCACACATTTTGATAAACTGTATTTTCAATTTCATTTATTTAAATATATTTTAAAATTTATGTTGAAACTTCTTCTTTGACCCTTCTGTTATCTACACGTTTGTTGTTAAGGCTCTAAATATTTTGGGATTTTCCAACTATTTTTTTGATCTTGATTTTTCTAGTTTAATTTCAATGTGGTCTGAGAACATGCTTTATAGAATTCCTGTTCTTTTTAATTGCATAAGGTGAATTTTATGGCCCAAAAATGTGGTTTATGTTGATTAATGTTTTATGTGAACTTGAGAATAGAGTGTAATTTGCTATTGTTGAAGGAATATTCTATAGACATTAATTTGATCAACTTCATTGAAAGTACTAATCAGGTCAACTATATCTTTACTGATATTTCTGCTTGCTGGATCTGTGGATCACTGATAGATGGATGTTGAACTCTCCAATGTTAACAGTGGATTTATCTTTTTCTCTTTATAGTTCTTTCGATTTTGCTTTATGAATTTTGATGCTCTTTTAGGTGTATAAATGTGAACAATTACTTTATCTTCTTGGAAAATAGATCCCTTTGTTATTAGGTAAATGATACTTTTCTTATCCTTCTTTTCTCTTATAGTTTTCCTTTTTCTGAAGTCTGTTTTTTCAGAAGTTACTATAGGTACGTCAGCCTTCTTTTGATCAGTGTTAGCATGGTATTTCTTTCTCTACCCTTTTGCTTTTATCCTATCTTTATCTTTATATTTAAAATGGGTTTCTTATATACAACATATATTTGCTGTTGATTTTTAAAATCCATTCTCACAATCTCTGTTTTTTTAATTGTTGTATTTAGATCAGTCATTTAAAGTGGTTACTGATATAGTTTGATTAATATCTGCCATATTTGTAACTATTTTCTTTGTACTTGTTCTTTGCTTTTTTTAGGTTCTCTTTTATTTCTTCCCTCTCTGATTTTTAAATTAATTATTGTATATGATTTCATTTCCTCCCCCCTTGCCATATCAACTATACTTCTTTTCATATATATTTTTAGTTGTTACACAAGAGTTTGTAATACACATTAACAACTAATCTAAGTCTACTTTCAAATAATACCTTATCACTTCGTAGCTCATATAGTTACCTTGTAACAGAATATCATCAATTCTTTTCTCTTGTTCTTTATAAAATTGCTATCAATCACTAACATTCCCCTAATACATTGTTACTATGATTACTGTGAACAAATATTTTCTATTTGATCAATAAAAAATAAGAATAATTTACCTCCATTTATTAGTTGTCTGACACTTTTTCTTACTTATATAGATCTGAGTTTGTGTTCTATATCATTTTCTCTCTCCCTGGTGAACTTCTTTTTAATTTCTGGCAAGAATGGTCTTCTGGTAATGAATTTCTTCAGTTTTCATTTATTTGAGAAAGTTTATTTCTCCTTCACTTTTGTTGGATAGTTTCAGTGGATATCAGTTGTAGTTTGGTGGGTTTTTTTTCTTTCAACACTTTAAATATTTCAATCCTCTTCCTTCTTCTTTGCATGGTTTCTGATTCAAAACCCATTGTATTTCTTAATCTTTTTCCTCTACAGTCAAGATTTTATATTCTCTAGATTTTCTTGTGAATTACTTTTTCTTTTCTTTCTCTTTCTCCTTTTTTCAGTTTGAATATGTCATTGTGTCAATATTTTGGTATTTATCCTGTATGGTATTCTGGTGTTCTAGAACCTGCTTAGATCTGGGGTGCAGTGTCTATCACTAACTTTGGACTTCTTAGTCATTATTACTTCAAATTTTTCTCCTACACCATTTTCTATTTCTTCCCCTTCTTGCATTCCAATTACGCATATGTTATACCTTTTGAAATTGTTCTATAGTTCTTTAATATTCTCTTTTGTTTTTCCTTCTTCCTTTTTTTTTTTGTCTATTGAAGAACCTACCCAGTGCATTCATAATTTCTCTTGCAGTGTTTGTTATTTCTAGCATTTACTTTTTATTTCTAAGAGCTTTCAAATCCCTGCTTATAGTACTCACCTGTTCTTGTATGTTGTCTACTATTTCCTTTAGAATTACAGGGGCAAAAGAACCCCTTCTCTCACCCTTAGGGATTGATATTTGAGTCTGAGAAATAAACTGACAATAGACTGATTAACAAAAGAAAAAGCCTACAAATTTCTTTATGTGTATAGGGGCATTACAGGAAGGTGAGTGCCCAATAACATAATGATGTCTAGAAGTTTATGTACCTTTCTTCATAGGGAAAATGGAAATAGGGGATGTAGGCAAATTTAGAGGGGTAGTAAATGATTTTTAGAAGAGATGAATGGGCCCATAGAATAGACAGTGATCTGGGACACTTTGTCTGCTCTCTGTGTGTGATGTTTGGTTTTCGGTCTTCCTCTGTGATATGAGTTTAGTCTTCCTTGGGTAATAAAACTTCAGTAAGAAAATTGAAGGCATTTGTGTTCCTCTTCCATGGATATGGTCTTTAGGTAGATAAGCAAACTTCAGAGAAAAGCTTCTTCTTGTGCTTCAGGAGAGACCTTTGTCCTGAGGATGTTTCTTTAGTTCAAAGTATTCAGCATGTCAAATCACCATGCTTTGGAGTATTTTCTTTCTGAGCCCCAACAGAACCCTTGGCATATTTTTCATGCTTACTTTAAATGTCCTGATTATTCCAACATCTCTGTGCTATGTTTATTTTCTGATTGTTTATTTTTTCTCTTCAGATTGTCTTTTTTCTTGTCTTTTAGAATACCTTTTAATTTTTGTTAAAAGGTGGACATAATATATCAGGTAATAAGTCCTTACTAAGGTAAATAGGCCTTTAGTGTAAGGTTTCATATTAATATGGTAATAGTTGGGTTTTGTTTAATGTTTGTGATAGTGGTGGATGGCAGGGGCTTTAAAACCCTCTAGTGTGTGTGTTTGTTTTCTGCTTTGGGTATTTGTTTTTGTCTCACCTGATGTTTTTGAGTTTCCCTGAGAACTCCTTAAATAGAGTGTGTGTCTTGGAAGTTTTTTAGTTGTAATCCACTGTTATTAACTGTCATTCTAGTTCACATACAGATTTCCGCAACTTGTCAAAATAATTGCTTAAGCATTTCTACCAATTTATGGTTCCTGCAAACTCTACTGCAGGAAGCTGATCTTGGCTGCGATTCTCTATATGCACCTATTTCTCCAGATTTCCCAGTGGTGCTTGGCCCTACAACCTCAATTATCTGAGGAATATAAGAATAGTCATTGATTTTCAGTTTTTTCATGTTTTTTTTCTTATTGTAAGGACAGGAATAATGACCTCCAAGCTCTTTACATGTCAGAGCTCAAACCAGAAGCTATCTGTAAATTTATTTTGAACCAACATGTATGGAATATCAGTTGGAAGGATTGACAAATTATTAGTTTTTTTAAATGTTTCCACATGTCTCAACCAACCCTAGAAAGGAACACCAGCAATTTAAACCTGAATCTCAGGTTAAATGCAATCACTAAAGTGAAATGCTGTGAGAGAAAGGAAAAAGGTCTAAAATAATAAATTATGGAAATAAATTTGTATTAATGGACCAAAATAGTGCAAATGAAAACAGCTATATAATATAATAACAATCTAAACACTTGAAAGAAAGGATGTAGAAAATATCTATATGGATACTATGAATATCTATATCTATATGGGTACTATGAATAATGGACCAAAATAGTGCAAATGAAAACAGCCATATAATATAATAATAATGTAAACACTTGAAAGAAAGGATGTAGAAAGTATCTATATGGATACTATGAATAAGCAGAATAAGGAAGAGGTTGATTCTACTCATGACTATGACTCAGGACTTTGAACAAGGACCTCCATCTCTCAGGATTCAAAACAGAGTGTAAACTAATGGCCCCAAAGCTGAATTAGGTTCTTTGATGTGAACAAGGGAAGGAAGGAAGGAAGGAAGGAAGGAAGGAAGGAAGGAAGGAAGGAAGGAAGGAAAGAAGGAAGGCAGGCTGAGAGGGAGGAAGGAAGGAAGGAAGGAAGGAGAGAAGGAAGGAAGGGGTTACTGACTTTTAATGGCTCAGCAGTTTCTCCAGAAAACCTGGATGCTCCAAGGCAGCTGCCTGATGTTTTCCCCGTTGGTCTTTGCAGTTGCTGAGTGGACAGAGTGCTGCTTTCTCCAGTTTGCCATGGATGTGTCAGAACATGTCACTTGTTTTTATAGCTGGGCTTTCTAGGTGTCTGAGTTTGTCTTCTAAAGCAATTTATTAGGAGTTGGGAAAAAAGATAACAAACCTTAATGTGTCTTTTCTAGAATCTGTAAGTCAGATAGAAGTTTAGGATGTTGCTTACACTTTAGGAAACATGGCCATTCATCTGACTTCTTCCATGGATGGTTTGTAACTCACAACTGTAATTAATAAGGAAGCACACATGGAGGTATTTCCATTGTTTATTGGATCTTTGTCATTTGGGGGTGTTGAAGACAATCACTTTTTCTAAATTATCTCCATGTCTTCTTTTTGTTCTGTGTCATTTTACTCCATTTTGGAAAAAGTCTGACCAGCTTCTACAGTTCCATTTTGAGGAATTTAGATTCTTGTTCAAGACATGGTCATTACTGCCACTATGTGGCTTATTTTGAAAGTCACTTGACACGGAAACATTTAGTTGGAGCTTTTAAACTTAAGGGTATATGACTTGATATTTCCCCTAGTCTCCATAAGCTCATACCTATGGATTTTATTTTCTCCAGACTAATAACTAATTAATAGTTATTAGTTTATCTTACATTTTTAAAAATCTAGATCCTGAGTAGTTGCATGAGAAACATACAGATGCACATGAACACATACAAAATATCTGTATATGTATATACAAAATCTGTATAAGTGTATATAAACACAAATGTAATATATGTATATACATACAAAAATACACAATATATGCATGTTTATTTATTGCATTTTCCTTATTTACACAAATGAATTCATATGCATACTTTTTTTGGACCATGCTTTTATTCTTTTCAATAGCTGTATAGTATTCATTTGTGAGCATTTCTATTATTTTCAATTGTTTCTCTTTCCTATTTACTTTGTTCAGGTATTAAAAATTATACTGCTGATATACCCTGGGAATTATATCATTTTGACCTTTTGCAATTATATCAATGATGAAAATTCCAGAAGTAACATTCTGGATTGCAGAGTATGGATATTTAACATTTTAAAGAATATGCATTCCTCAAATTAGCACCAGTGCTACTCTTCCCAGATTTTTCCCTTTATTAGATATTCTTGAAATTTAATTTTTTCTATTTTTTTTTTAAGAGACAGAGTCTCCCTTTGTTGCCCAGGCTAGAGTGCAGTGGCTGTTCACATATTGCCTCAGCCTCCTGAATAGCTGGGACTACAGGCGAGCCTCACGACACCCTGCTTAATTTTTCCTTTGCTGATTATCAGCCTGTTACAATGTGTGCAGTTGTACACAGTCCCATATGTATATTGCATATTTGTCTAGCTTACTGTGAAATTCTTGTTCATTTCATTTTTTCCCATTGATTTCAGTGAAGCCTTTATACTTAAGAATAGTATTGAACTAACATATGAATAGCCAACGTTTTCCCAGGTTTTTACTTATATTTTGATTGGTTAATAATCAGGATTATTAATAAGTATTAATACTTATTAATATTATTTTATATTATTTATAATATAATTATATTATTTGATAATTATTATTATAATTAGGATAATGAAACTGGTAGTTAATGAAATTTAACATATATTTTTCTTTATGGTCTCTGGCTGTTTCATCCTGGTAATATCCCTTAAGGTTATGAATAAATACCCCCATATAATCTTATAAAATTTTTAAATGTATTTTTTTAACCAAATAGTTCATTAATATCATGTCTTTATTAAAATCTAAACATATAAATTAACCTAAAATTATACCTTATAATCCACAATTATGCTCATTGCCACACAAATTCTTTTTATTTTATGAAATCTTTTTTAGTACACTTACTCATTTTAAATTTTGATGTAGTCAAATTATCAAAATTGTAATGGTTAATAACTTTTATCACTTATTGAGAAAGTTTTTCATATCTAAGGTCATTACCCCAACATTTTTTCTAATATATTTATTATATTTTTTTCTTTTACATTTAACTCCTTCATTAACCTGATTTATTTTGTTTATGAAGATAGAAAACAAAATCAATTTTATTTTCATGGATAACAATTGCTCCAGTACCTTTATTCTTGAATTCTATATTTTCCCCTGTGACTTGAAATGCTACATATGTCTCTATAACAGCTAATAAATATGTCAATATGATCATCAATTTGTCAAAGTTTTCAGGCAATGCTTTTAGTTTTACTCTGTATTTCTGAGGCTATGTCATTAGATAGATAAAAATGTATGAATATCACTTGGTGGATTGTTCCTTCTATTAATATGAAATAGTCATCTTTTTCTCTTTTAAAATGTACTTTGTACAAATTATATTTTATTTAATAACTGTTATAAGCCTTTTATTCCTATAATTTGTAGGATGTATCTTTACCCATTCTATTTGATCTTTTTCTCTGTTGTTTTAAAATGAGCTCTTTCAGATAATAGATGAGTAGATTGTTAAAGTTAATGTGTGAATTTCTGTCTTTTATTATTAAAATATAACTATCCACAGTTATTGTCATCACTAATGGTTTCACACTTATCCTTGCCATATATATTTCCAATTTTCCATGCTTTCTTGGTACAACTCTCTTTGTTAATTTTGTTGAATGAATAATGTTTTTTCTCATTCATGGTTTTTATATTTTATATTTCTTTATTTCTTATATTCTAGTGCTAATTTTTAACACACACACATATGTATATATGTAGTTCATCAGTGTTCAAAATTAATCAGCATTCATATTTTAGCCTTTCCTGATTCTCAACAACCACAGCCAGGACTAAAAAAAGAAATAAAGATCATGCTTCTCCCTTCTCTTCTTTCTTCTTATCTCTAACTTCCAGCCATGTTGAAATTCTTTGGAATTTACTTTCAAGTGTTAATTCTAAGGCCTACATTTTTATTAAAAGTTTATAATGAAATATATCCTGCTCTTTCCTCTCAGATTCATTTTTCTTCTGCCTATAACACTTTTCTTAGTTCTTATTTCAGAAGTCATCCTTAGACTCTTCAAACAACTTAAAGTGTAATGTTCCTTGTTTTTTATCTTCCTTTTACCTGATTCAGGTGCATGAGGTATTGCCTCATTAATTTTTTCAACAATACTATAAGATAGATATTAATATTATTATCCCATCATATAGATTTGAGATTGTAAAAGGTTGATTAACTTGATTTTTACTTTCTTTCTTTCTTTCTTTCTTTTTTTGTCTGTGCCTCTAATACTGGCTTCTTTGCTTTTGCTTTTGGAGTGAAAAAAGTCTACTGAGTTTTATAGTTTTGCAGTTGCTCAGGATAACACTTAAAATGTGTAGCTTGATAAAACACTGGATATGCAATATCCCAATTCCAAAATCATTTTTAGTTTGGTTAGTATTCCAAAAATGTCGTTTCTGAAGAAAGTCTTCACCTGCAGTTTCTAGATGCCTGTTCAAGTGCCAACTATCCAGAGAGTGTTAAAACTGACAACTTGTGGGCTCTTTAAAACCATGTGATAGTTCCTTTTAGGCAAAGTTTTTTCTTAAGGTGTCAGCTCTATAAGCTTGCTAAGCCTTCTGTGCCCTATGAGGTATTAAATATTATAGTCAAAGGTGAAACCGAGGCTTAGGAACTATAATGAGTGAAATGCTCACAAATTTCTCCTGTTAGACATGGTAATTACCTGTGAGGCTGAAAGGGAGAAGCAGTGGACCGTGGTGGGCAGATATTCTGAATCGATGTCCTCTATAATTCTCAGAATATTATGAGGTTCATTCACCCAATATCTATTGAAACTCTATTATTAGTAACCTAGCTACTTATTCAACTTTTTTTTTTTTTTTTAAGAAAATGTACATTGAATGTAGCACGCTTGGAAGTGCTTTTTGGCGGTCAGGCCCAGCATGCCATGGGTGTAGACTGAAATGAGAAGACAGACTCAATTCCGAAGGGAAGAGGCCTTTTGACTGGACCTTATCTAATGACAGAGAAGACTGCAAGGGGTGGGGGTGGGGTACCCAGTGCGAGAGAAACGGGTGCAAATGATGTCTCTCCCACCCTCCTGATCAGGTGCCCAGCAGAAGCTGCCATTCCAGCACCTTCTCAATGCCTCACTATGGTATTATAATAAGCCCCTCCTCTCATAGCATCCTCCAGCTCAACTCTGTGCATGTATGTGATTTCCCACAGTACTCAAAGGCGGAAAGGCATCCTGTGACTGCATTGGAGAAAATGATGGAGTCAAGTTTTGTCGGCCCCCAGTCATTCCCCGAGGTTCCTTCTCCTGACAGAGGAAGCCAATCTGTCAAACACCACAGGTACAGGTAGCTAATCGTGGTGGGAGTGGGCGTGGTCACACTGTGTATATGCTGGACAGCCCATGCCAAGGAGAGATGATTGCTCTTGCTTATCCTGTAGTTCTCCATGGAGTAGATACTCAAGCAGCTCTCATCAGGTAAACCAAGATAACCAGCTTCCCTAGCAAGCAGCACTGCTCCCCTAAGAGCCTGCCGGAACTCTTGACAATACCCATGAAAGCTACAGACACAAACCAATGAAAGAGATGATTGCATTCTGAAAAACCATTAAAAACATGATTTTTTTCCTAGCTTGCTTTTCCTAGTATGCAAAGTGAATGACTTCCCTAGGTACTTGATGTGATGGGCTCCAGGTCTTCCAACATGGTTCTTACGAAAAGAAACTTTCCAGGGGGAAGAAGCCTGGCAAATCTCCTTGGGGCTGTAAGATCTTCTGTTACCAATGGGGTTGTACTTTCTTCTAAGCCGGCCCCACAAACTGGCTCTTTTGGAGAGAAAGCCAAAAAATAAAGTTATCTGTTACGTTTCATAGGCTGCTAAAGCTGAACATGTCATTCAGCATCTTCTAGTTCACACTTTTGTGTTTTATACTTGAGGAATGAGGGACTACAAATATTGAAGGAATTTGTTCTAAACCAAGTGGTGACGTTTACGACTAATGCTGGAAGTTTATGTGTGTCCAAATATAAATCCTCAATCTTTGTGGAAATTGCCCAGAGATTTAAACTCCCTTTTCTTAGTGAGAAGTACAGTGTTTTAAAATAAAAAAAATATAAAAAAATAAAATTTTAAAAAGGAAAAGGTAAACAATAACTGTTGCTGCTAGCAGTGAAAGATAAATGTTGTTGACCGTTTGTTTTCATATACTGGGCAAAACTTTGCATACCACTGTGCCAAAACATACATTATGAAAGAAAGCTACCTTCTCTTTTGCCTCTTAATGAGACACAAGGAAAGGATTTTATTGTTCCTGGCCCCATTTACTTTGAGATTTTTGGCCACTCTTGACACTAATCCTCAGCACTTGATGATGATTTTTATTCTTATTCTACATGAGTAGAGACTAAGACACCAAGACACCAAGGGTTTGCCAATTAAAAATAATGGTTTATATATCTTCAACTTGGGTTTGAAATATGTTTGGCTCTTGGATAATTGCTTTAGTTCTTTTGTACAGGGTTTGGTTTGTATCAATTGTTGCATTTACAGAATTTTTACAGAGCATTTTATTTCTCTGGACCTAATGGAAATTGTTTTAATTAGAGAAATAAGTCCAAAATTGCCAGCCTTTTAGAAGACACATATTTTCTCCAAAACAATATTTCCCACCTGCTCATTATAACACGTGTTGAAGTAGCATTCCACCTTGTCAAGTGAAATAATTCGATATAATATTACTCTATTACTATATTAACTATATTATGCTGTAAATGTTTTAACGTTGAGAGATTTTAAAAAATTATGGCTTCTAATATGTTTGAGCCCCAGTACCTCTATTCCAATTTCTTATCTGTTTATATGCTCCCTCCTCTCCTAAACTTGGCTTCTACTATGGTTTCTAGGAGCCACTAACAAATTAAATAAGGTTGTCTTTAAGAGACCTTCCTTTTTGTTTGATTCAATGACATTGCAGTATGTGTTGGCTTGCACTGCGTCCTGGTACATAGGCAAAAATTGACTTATAAAGTGCTTTCAGAACTTTGTAAATTATAGCTTAATATATTATAGCTTTTGTTTTGTAAAACATGCAATAGACTTAAACGTTTTCATGATTGATAACCAAGGCCCTGATTTATATATCCTGCAAACTGCACCATAACTTCCTGAATGCCACTGGGTTAGAACGCTTGAATACTTGATTGATCAATAGGTATAGAACTGTTTTTTAAAGACAGGTCACTTGTTCATGCTGATAGACTTCATTGTTGTGACAGTTTAGTGAGCTATGAATAATTAATTTCTTTGTGTACACTGCAAATATGAGTCATTTAGATAACTCAATTATGAAACAAAACTATTAATTCAAAGTCATTATTTCTAAGGTTTAGTTTTAAAAAATCCTCCATCTGTTTAAAAAATAAATCTATCATGGCATGTCCTATTTACTGCATTATATTTTGGCAATATAGCTCATTTATTAAAAGCACATATGTGAGGTTTTTTTGTTTTGTTTTTTTTTAAACAGTGAAATAAGTCCAGTGATTAGGATCATCCTTTGAAGTGTCAGTTATGGCAGAGGAAGTAGGTGAACTCATCGTGTTGAGCACCTACTATGTGCTAGACTCTACATGACATTTTGCTTATTTTTCTCTTTTAATTTCCATAGCAATCCTATAAACATTCTTAAGTATGGTGCTGATGTCTTCCTTTTGCCAGTCCCCTCCTGCCCTGCCATCTAGTCTCTATCTTTTCTTGTCCTGCCCTGTGCAATAGGAGGGCTGCAGACTTCCCTGTCTCTGGTTTCTGTTGGTTCATATGAGGAACAGACAAGAGCTGAGAGGGCAGGAGGAGAGTGAGGTAATGGCATGTCTGCCCCCTCCATCCCTGCTTGATGCCTCAGTGGAGTCCCTCTTCCAGGGACCACAGAGCCTTCCAGGAGGCCTCCTCCTTACAGCTTGCCTTCTCTTCGTTCTCCTAGCTGCTCCCTCTCCTTGTCCTTTCAGTCAGAGGGATGACAACAGCTTCCTGTTGTTACCAGCCCTGAAGTACAATAGTATCCCTCTTCTTTTTCCTCTCAAACACTGGACACACCTTTGTAGAATCTCCTCAAATGACACAATTTAAAGTGCCATCTGTCTCCCTTCAGGACTCTGACCAGTACAAGTACCTCCCCAAGTATCATGCTTCTGGTACTGCACAGATCTGAGATTTAAACACCCAGATGCACCGAACTCTAGCACCCAAGTCTCCATACCCTGTAGTCTCCACCATTGCCCTTGGATGGCAGATAGAAGTAGGAAGAAAAGGAAACAAATTAGCTCCTTATACTTGTGGACTTAGTGACCTAATTAGACTTCCCTGTTGTTAGGCATTTTGGGACAAGTCATGCAACAGGCATCATGATAATGAATGAGGGTGTAATGATGTGGCCAGAGATGATCTTGTATTTGTACAAATCCAGGAAGTTAACACTGACCCGAGGAATATAAAAATTTGATCAGTCACATTGCCAAAACCAGGAAAGTGGCCACTAGCACTTAAATGTCACATTCTCAAACTCTGACCTTGAATAATATTTACAACATTTTATTTTGTATTTATTAAGTGGACTTAACTTAAATGTTAATGAAAGAAAAGTGACGGGACTCCAAATAATATAGTCAGATGGGTAAGATTCCTTAGGGAGAACTTAAAAGATTGATTGAAATTTTGAAGATTTTTAAAAATCTTTTTCTATAGTGTTGTACAAATATTTTCAAAGTTAAATGAGAATCTGAACACTGCAGAATCAGTTTCACTACATAATCCAGCATCTCATGGAATGTGTCTACACATGAACAAAGTTCTCCCCACCAGTCTTCGAGAGGGTAAATTCAGTCGGGTGGAGATGAGAATGGATGTGGAATAGGTAATGAGTCAAGTTAGCAATTAATTTTAACAGCACCTAGTTAATTTTTTGAATATAATCTATGTAGGAGTTCTCACTTTGTTAAGGACCGTGATAAAACCCACTCATGCCTTCTGCCCTTGATAGCATCTATAAACACGTGAATATTTGAGAATTTGGAGGTATGAGTCAAATAAAATATATAATCAGATGTTTATCAAAAGCAAACTCAAAAGAAAAATAGTTTCTCAAGACTGATGAAAATCTGAGGCGGTGAACTGGGAATTTAACACATATGTTAAGGAGAGAATGCCAATTAAAATAAGGTTTGTTTATTCTATCATCAACACGTGAAAATCTCTCCAGAAGAGAGATCTCTTCTGGGCTTCCTGTGTTTCTATCTTGTCAGTGTCTAATAGGAAGGCCATTTTTATTTCTATTAGAGACAGCTACAGCAGCTTGGATAATCAAGGTGGATGGGAGTCTGGAGCATGAGAATTCCTTCAGCGCACCTCTTATCTCTGGAAAGCTGAGATTATTCTCATCCGTTGTGCTCTAAACTGGAAAGCCAGAAACACAGGAAGTTCTCTTTGTCTCTGTCTCCAAGAGTAAAGAGGATTGGGTAACTCCTGCTGCACTTCTAGCACATACATGACACCCATGGCTGGCCCCTGGCCTGAACTCTGAGATCTGAGTTGCTAATGCAGAGTTGTGAAGTTTGGGCAGCCACCCATGAGGCTATTGCTATGATCTCTCTTTTTTCCCTCCTCCACGCCAGCAGGAGTCTCTCCTCTTGCTGTAGCCCAGGGCAGAGGAGTGGAATGCTCCACAGGAATGCCTTCAGGAGGACACCCCCCTCGCCCCGGAGTAGGCTGGGTGGAATCGTGGGACCAGCATATCAGCAACTTGAAGAATCAAGGATCCCAGACCAGGATACGATACCTTGCCAAGGGTAGGTCTTAAAAGCAATGGAACTTAGGGAGGGTGTTTTTAATGCCATAGCTTTAAATTAAGTTGTAAAGTTTTGGGGGTTTTATTCACTGATTTCCTTATTAAGTGGTTATTGGTGCCTACTACCATCTTTATTCCACAAAAGGTGAACCAACTTAAAAGAATGGGTATAAGGGATACAGGCACTAGGGAAACATCATAGTGAAAAGAAATATAACACTAGGAAGAAAGTAAATGTATTATAGATATCTAGGCAATATGTCATTACATCATTGCTAAAACAACTGGGAATTTGTCTTTGATTTAAAAATAATACTAATTCCTGTTTCTTAGGAGGACTAAAGTGTTCCTTTATCTGTAGGTTAGAAAAATAAAATGACTTAATTCTCCAATCAGTACTGTGGAAAATATCCTAAACAATAACCTATAACACAGACAGTCTGCATCCACTAAGCTTGAGTGTGGAATTTAGGTCAATGTTGAGAGAATGATGTCACAGTACTGGAGAGGAAGGGTGGGCGTGGCAACCACGGCTGCTGCTCCTCACAGCGCGAAAGCTGTCTCTTCTTCTGGTGCACAGAGACCCTCATAGGGCTCCAAGAATGGTGAATGGAGCTAGGATGAGCTCAAGCCCTCATTCACATGGTTGGCATAAGCCACCCAACCAAACACGGCAGCTCGTACTTAAACTTACTTTAACCAGGAGTTCAAGTCCTATTTCTGTCCATTACTACTCATGCAAGGTTGAGAAAATTTTATCATGAGCTTAAGTTTTCTCATCTATAAATTGAGCAAAATAATACCAGCCCCCTGAGAACTGTTAGGCAGATTTTACAAAGTTGTATATATAAAGAGCTTTTACCTGTCACAAAGTAAGCAGAGATGTAGTACGGGTATTTTTTTTTTTTTGTCACGGTAATTGTCATAATGTTATCATTAATTTCAAGAGCAATGCAAACAGGGTTTACTCCAGAAATTTCGGGAATCAGTTTCCTCACTCAAGCCAGGTTCTTGTTGCTGTAGTTTTTCTCTCTCTGAATGCACCGAACTAGGTCTCTGTGCTGCTTTGGCCTGAGTGATTTTTCCATACTGTCTATATCAGGCTAAAGACCAAAACAGATGGGAGGTCTAGCACAGAGCCTTACCTCTCTCTTTTCTGGGCATGAGATACATGGAACAGTGCCCTGTCTAACAAAGCTCAGCAACAGATTTCTTTAGAAAGACCAAAAGATAGGAAATAAATGGCCTGTGGCTAGGTTTTGTAATTTTGAAGCAATTCCAAATGGACTGTAAAAGGCATTTAGTACAGATTTAGGGTGACAGTTGTAAATTCACCATAACAGCCAAGTTGTCCAAAATGTATAATTCAAGTCAAGAAGCAGTTTGCATTTCTCTTGGCCTTATCTCTGGAAAAGGGGCTCTTATTTAGCTTAAAATTATAACTAATCATGTTTCATACTGACTTTTCTTTACAAATCACTAATGATGCCTCTTAGAAGTATAACACACACTCTCTCTTTCTCTCTCTCTCTGTTCTATACATATGAATATATAAAATTCTCAGGGTGAATGTTAGGAGGAGAATGAGTAGTAAGGGGAAATCAACTTCACAGATTTTGTGAGTGCACAGAACAGCACGCCCCTGGTGGCCTTCCTTCTGTGGGGGTACTGTTACGGCTGTCGTTCCATGTGTTGTGGCTGCAAGGATTCTCTGAGCCTGTGCTAGGCTCAGGCCGTACATACATATATATCTTCAGGCCTCAGAGATCTCATTGCATGTTCAGGCAATGCTTGAAAACTCCTGGGATACTCACACTTATTGTCTGCATGGTAGTGGATGTGTTTTGGCTCAGTCACCATTGGGTTGGGAATATTCTCTCCAGCTGGCTGGCCACAGGTATTTCCCAGTGTGTGATGTGGACCTGATGTTGATGAATGGTGACTCTGAGCATAAGTCTCTCTCTGCTCAGCACAATGAATCTCAGGGAGCAATCTCATTCTCAGTTTTTGAAAACAGCTATTTTCCACTCCCGGGGAACTAACTGTCTCTCTGGACTAGAAATGGGATAGGTAATAGAATATCACAGCTAAAGGCCCTCTTCAAATCTGGCCCTAGCCTGGAAGGGGAGGGAATGAATTTGCAAGAGGCATCAGCCATCTGCTCCTTGTTTACCAAGTATGTGGACCCTGTCTGCCACAGTTAGGCTCCCTGTGTATGGCACCTGTCTTCTTGGCATGAACTTCAGCCCAGCTTGAACCCAGCAGCTATCTTCTTGTAGTCTGGAGAAGGAGTGAGGAAGAGAGGAAATTCTTGAGGAACTTTTCCCCAGTCAGAGCCCTGGTCAGTGACAACCTTGATAATGGCTCACAGAGCTTTGATCCTGGTTTGTGTCAGACACAACAAACCATAATAGTGTTTTCATGTACTAGACAGAAAGAAATGGAATCACAAAAGTTAGATTCACGTCTTAAAAGTAGAAGGGATGCAAGATATACTGAGTACCTACCACACCTAGCTAATAACTTTATATATTTCACTTCAGCTATTTAGAAATTTTATAGACGAATACACTAAGGATAGTAGAGTTTAGAAGGCTAGCTCATGAGGACATATACTGTCCCATGTAAAAGAGCTGAAATGGAATACTGGCCTTTCTGACTATGTAAACAACTAAATCAGAAAAGGGATATGAAGAAAATCACATTCATGGCTGATGGCTTGTAAACAGAATATTTAATTGTATGGCTCCAGGGGGAAAAGTGGATTCCTTCAATTTGTCTAGCCATTCATTGCCATATGCCCCTGGAACTGAGTCTTGGAGTCCCCTAGAGAAACAGACATTCCTTAGCTTGATCCATGAATTACTGGGATCCAAACCAAAGTGACTAATTAATTGTTGGAATCTTTCTTTTTTAAAAGGATGCTTTGACTCACATAGTTATAGGCAAAATGCATTTGTGATTTCTTTGTTGAGAGATGAGAGGAAAGGCAATCTGAACTGGAATGACAAGCTCATGGCTCCAACTTATGAAAGAATCATTGACTCTAACGGGTTGCAGAACTTTGAATGTCTTTTAACGAAAAATCACATCTAGAAATTTAGCTCCCATTTAAGCTTCTACTGGAATACCAGTTCTGAGACAGTCACAGCAACTCTGGGGAGGAAGGAAGGATACTGTTGTGCTTCTGGCAGAGGCATTATTTCAATTAGTCCTCAGAGAAATCCCCCTCCCCAGAGAGTAATCAAGTAAGTATTACTAGTGGATTATTTTAATGGATGGGAAAAGTCAAGGGAGGCTGCCATTTGTCTGATATTCCAGAGCATGTAACGGTGTTGGGACTTGAAATCATGTTTGATTCAAAGCAAAATCACATATTGGAGAGTTCTCATTGTTTAAAGCCCATCTTTATATTGTAGTAACATTTTAGATTTCAGTTATTGCCAACCATGTGTTAAATACCAGGCTTGGGAAATGACGCATAATCACCAACTGCAATTCCTCTTTCTCATCTAAGTCCTTAATTCCGCACTCAGGCATATTATAGGAATGCTCCAACTTTGGTACGAATTGCCTTTGATAATGTCTTAGCCATGCCACGTTGTTGACTTTTTGAATTTACATTTTAAAAACATCCTCTAAGGATGTTTATCCAACATTTTTACAAATAGTGTTTAGATCCTGATGTAAGAATGTGTACCTATCACCATTATATTTCAAGTTATTAGATTCCACCTGCTAATACACCCTGATTATATACATGTGAAATATGATTTTATCTGAGCCATATTTCTTGGTTCTGGTCCCTCTGATCTGGTAGGCAGACTTTCTATATCTCCATACACACTAACAATGCTAGCAAGATAGTGCTGAGGACAAAACACAAGAGCCTGAAATTTGTTCCCTTTCTTCTTGTTGAAATTGATTCAACAATCAAAACCTATAGGCTCAGATTTTTAGTCATATAACACTAAAGTGAAAGGAGTAAGAGCCCCCAGGGAATTTCCAAATACATGACTGTACACTTTGTTTGAATAAAGATTATATATCCCCAAAAAGGTGTCCTGGTTCACCTTAGGATATCCGTTCATTAGCAGCCTCTAACTTTGATAGTAACTAGAATAAGACCATTTGGATTTCAATTCTTCCCCTACCACCTACTAAATGTGTAATTTGGGGCAAGTCATTTGGGTGCTTCTTAGTCTAGTTTACTCATCCATTGCACAGCAATAATAAATAAACTGCAAGGTCTTTAAAAATAAAATAAGGTAATTGGAGGTCAAAATGATTTCTAAAAGCCCTATGCAGATGTTTGCTGTTGTTATTATTTTTAAAAATGGATATTAAGTGGGATATAAAGGGAGCATTTACCTGGAAGATTTGTTTTTATGTTCATGGTGTTCATTCAATCAGTTTATCAATTGCCAACTCCGTATCAGGCATAGTAAGAGTGGGTAGAACTGCAAAGACCTAAGTCTGTTCCTTATCTTTGATCACTGTCTGATGGAAAGACAGACCTCTAAAATGTTTCCATCATATCCTTCCAGTACAGACTTCTATTTAGTATGCAACACTCTTCTTCGCAATTATTATCTACATGTATAAACACAATTTTTAGTTACGTTATAATGTAAGTCAAGGAAATGAGATTCATTATGTGGTAGGTTAATATATTTAAATTGTGTAGAAATTTTAATGCTTAATTTAATGTTTAAATAAAGGAAAAATAACTGAGAAAATGGAATTCAAAAACTATTGGTCAAGTTCCAAAAACCCATTTCAATGAATCTACTGTATATTTGTCTCACTTTCTGTCACTGGAAAGCTCAGAGGAAGATTTACTAGCCCTGCTCAGGCAAGAAGCCCGGCCAGGTTGTGGCATCCTGCCCTTACGTGCGCTGGCACACTGGCATTCTTGACAAGCCCGTGCCATGCGCCAATGCAGCCTGCCCTCCTGGGCTTCCAGAACTGTATACAGAAAGCCGCTAGACTGATAGAGGCCCCGTGGAGCCTCATATTCATTCCTGGGCAGGCAAAGGAATCACAACCTGCCATTCCCATCTTGAGACTCAGCAATCAGGCAAAGAGTGTTCTGTAGAGCAGAGTGCCAGTGGGAATTGGATCTGGATCCCCTAAAATCAGCATGAAGCAAAATCTCAGGACTGTAGGGCCCTGATGCTTAATATTGGGTTTCAACTAAGTTGGCCACGAGTCCACTGGACTAACCCAGGGCTGAGAGGGTGGTTGAGTTGATGGAGTGGAGTAATGCCATTATGGGTTTCCTGTGCGTCACTATGGAAGGGCCACACTTACCTGCTCAACCCCCATTTACTTTGTATTCTAGGATAGAGGTCAGGAAGACTATATCCCACCTGCCTATACAGCTGTGGTGTGTTGAAAGACCCCTGGACTTAAAGTAAGAAGATCTGGGTTTGAGTCTCAGTCTGTCACTTATTTTCTGTGTGACCTTGGGCAAGTCACTTCACCTATCTGAGCTTCAGTTTACTTCTTTGTTTAACTGGGAACATAGTATCCGTCTCATGGGGTTGCTGTGAGAATTCAGTGAGATGGTGCATGTGGAAAGTGCTTTGTGGATTGAATATTGCTCTCACAAAGGCACAGCAGAAAGTATGTGTAACACTTTGTTTCTTTTTCAGGTATTCATCTAATGGTTTAAAAACCCAACAAAATGCATCAATAAATATGCAACTGCCTTCACGAGAGACAAACCCCTATTTTAATAGCTTGGAGCAAAAGGACCTGGTGGGATATTCATCCACAAGGGCCAGTTCTGTGCCCATCATCCCTTCAGTGGGTCTAGAGGAAACCTGCATGCAAATGCCAGGGATTTCTGAAGTCAAAAGCATCAAATGGTGCAAAAACACCTACTCTGCTGACATTGTCAATGTGAGTATTCCAGTCAGCGATTGTCTTATAGCAGAACAACAAGAAGTGAAAATATTGCTAGAAACTGTCCAGGAGCAGATCCGAATTCTGACTGATGCCAGGAGGTCAGAAGACTACGAACTGGCCAGCGTAGAAACCGAGGACAGTGCGAGTGAAAACACAGCCTTTCTCCCCCTGAGTCCCATGGCCAAATCAGAACGAGAGGCACAATTTGTCTTAAGAAATGAAATACAAAGAGACTCTGCACTGACCAAGTGACTTGAGATGTAGGAATCTGTGCATTCTATGCTTTGCTCAACAGGAAAGAAAGGAAATTAAATACAAATTATTTATATGCATTAATTTAAGAGCATCTACTTAGAAGAAACCAAATAGTCTATCGCCCTCATATCATAGTGTTTTTTAACAAAATATTTTTTTAAAGGGAAAGAAATGTTTCAGGAGGGATAAAGCTTACCACTGAAGCTTTTGGGTAGAATTCTGAATCCAATTTCAGTTAGTCCCAACACTGCCCTCTTTGGCTCTTAGATGTGGGCGATTCTGAACCTTGGTCCCACAGTGCTAGTGTCTTCAAAAAGCACTGGCAGTTACCTGGTTTCAAAGACAAGAGCTGTATCTGGAGGGTGGATGCGCCAGTGAGCAAGTGGCCCTTGCCATTCGGCTTGCCAATCCCAGCCCCTAAATTTCTATTCACCCAATAGCCTCATCACAGGTTATGTCATGTCAGCAAATGTAGTGTTTTCTATTTGATTTTCGAAGAATGGCACAAAGACTCTGGAACAGGAAGGGGGACAGGAGACAGAGGGGGTGATCAGGGGGCAATCTTAACTATTCTTGTGTGCCATCTTCCTCTGAAATTTGAAAGCACAGAATCTCAGAGGGAGGTATGGAATTATTACAGAAAAAAGAGACAAAAAAATCACAATGTCGTGTCACTAAAATCATGCTAATAGAAATGTTTTTCCTCGAGATTGTTTAGAGGCTCTGATGGAGCCTTTCTCAGTTTGTGCGTGTGCCCATGTGCACGTGTGTGTGCGAGTGTGCGTGTGTGTGGGCTTGCTCACTCGAGCACATATGCTGTGTGCACATGTGTTCATTGTGCGTGTGTGTGCATGTGTGTGCGTATTAAGCTTGCTAAAATTTGTTCTGAAACATCAGGGAATCTATTAATAATATTCAGAAAAGAAATTCCCTCTTAGATCTGTTCACTTAAAATTTTTCCATTACGTATAAAGTTCAATAAGTTCTTAAATCAAGGTCACTTGCATGGTGGGGTCCTCTAAAACTCTTGATAATGTCTAGACCATTTTCTGATGTGAGTACTTTTGGGAGGAATAACTATTGGCTCATTAATGAGATCAGCATCACAAGGCAAGTTAATTGAGGATGTGTGTTTGCTTTGAGTCATACCTATTTAAATTATTTACACAAGGCAATTAACAAATTGACAGTTACCATTTGCTTTCTCATCATCCTCATTACTATTTATTTTATAGCAAGTCTACCACTTGTGGACCAAGGCATCGGCTTCTGTAGTTAATATGGGGAGAATAAATTGTTGAAACCACAAAGCCCAGACTATTCAGTTCACAAGAAGCCCCCCAAAGAACAGTAAATTGTGTTGTATGTTCATTTGGAATAAAGCAATATTTTTACCACTGCTAAGGTGAACTGAAACCTCTCCTGAAGATCTGTCTGTTTATTTACCCTCACTTTCATGGGCATCCAAGGAAAGTAGTGTTCACATACCCAGTCTTCTTCCAATTATTGGTGGTGTTGAGTTGTTATGTTTACACTGTTTTAAATAAAAAGGCACAGTATTTGAAAGTATATAAAAGATTTCTTTTACTGCAGTTTGGGGAAACTTTGGTTTAAATTTCTTTGTGGAAGACTCACATTCCATGGAAAGGGAATGTAACTATTTCTGAATCAGGCAGTGAATATGTACAGTTTTTATTTCAGGTTAAGTTGTCTCTGTTGCAAATGCATTGAACATTGCTCTTTGAGAACATTTGTTCATAATAGACATAATGCCATCCAGGGAAAAGAAAGAACATTATGTGTTTATCAGAACTGCTTAATAGAAATTCAAGGTCTTGAATGTTGAAAACACTTTAGTAGAAATAACAAGAGGTTGTATGACATTTATTAGTTGTCCCATTATGGTTCTGTTTTGTTCTTAATATAGAGGTCATATTGTTTGAATTTTAAAAAGTTATTTAAAATTTTTAGTGTCGAGATCTTCTATGTTCTTATTTAAAAATAATTTATCTTTGGGAAAATTTTGGAAATATAATCTTAATTGACAGGTGTATAAGAACCCCATTAGTTGAGTATCCAGTGCATTACTGTGTTGGAATTTATCACAATTACCAAACAACTAGAAGCCTTCATGAGTCTGTTGAAGTCAACTTTGTTCTTGTTTTTTATACTAAGATGTTAGCTGTTGCTTATCTAAAGGATCTATTGAGAATTCACTATTAGGAGGATATATGCTCTGTGACTCACTGCAGTTATTTTTGTGTATTATTTTACACTGAAAACATTAAGATCGTCAATGAAACTTGATTCTTGATCTAACTAATCCTTTATTTAAGAAAAAATGAAGTACAACCATATATTATGTGTTTGTAAACTACCCCCCCCCCCCGCAATGTATTCTAAAAAGCATGAATATCAGGTACATCCACTGGCAGTCTTAAATAAGTTTAGAGATACAGTTACATCCTTAATTGATAGTCAAGATGAAGTCCTCTGTAAAGAGCAAATATTAATGATTACTTTCAGCGGTCATTTATTTGTCTCCTTTTGCATTATGATGCTCTCATGTGAAGTGTCCAGACTCCAAATGAACCTCTTTGGGTACTAGCTGACTAGTGCTGAAGGCGTCAAGACATTCAAAGTTAATCTAAGACAACACCCAGAGCCATCAGCACTTTGTCCTTCAAGCTCATGTGCCTATAGGGAAGTGCTTATTTCTACAAACCATCTTTGATTTTGCTTTATTTTTCTTGTCTTTATTATGTGACTAGATATTTGGAAATATGTAATTAAATAGACTACATATTCATTATTTACTGGCAAATGAATGCTACTATTAGTTTTTACTTTAAATCATGTTCTGATGTTTTTTTTGTTTTTTTTTTATAAAGCATATGTTATTTCTAATTTGCCAGTGACTACTGTGGAATGCTGTTGTTCAAAATATGTGACCAGTCTTATGGTAAGAAGAAAAAATAGAAATGATGTTGGAAAATGAGCATCAAAATTTTCTCCCTGAATTCCCTATGTACATTAAGTGCTATATGTTTTCACACTCTGGTCCGATATCTACCTTGCTAGGGGTTAAGGACTAAATATTTGTAAATTTATCACACCTCCATAATTTACATTCTTTCTAAGTAGCAATAGCAAGGTCCTCTGGAAGAGGAAAGTGCTATTTATAGGACTTCACAAATAAATCTGTTTTGATTATAATAACATATCAGACCTACCAAAAAGAGAACAGAAGGGCCAGCAGACTTCGAGAGAATGCCCACTGGCTCATGGATCCAATGACAGCTACAATTTGAGTGGGGCCTCCGGTGCCCATGGCTAAGGCATCAGTAGCCAGGTCACTACCAGAGTATGTTTGCGTGTGCTGCAGTCATCCACACCTGTCCTGCAGTATGGTGCTATAGAAAACCATGATTCCCTCAGTGAGTGTGAGTACCTGTGTGTGTTGATGGGGAAGGAATGGTGGTCCTTCTGATTCCAGCCCTACAAACCAGAAATATCACACTGAGACAAGTGCTGTGAGACATTTCTCAAATAAGTATAAAGTAAACTTAGGAACATAGCAGGAGGGGTGGGATTTTTATTTGACCTTTTGGTACCCGGGAGACATTTTATATATAAAGAATACTTTTTTATTATTATTCAATTGTATAGATTCAGTATTTTCAACTGATAGCATGTCTATACTGTGTTTGTACTCTCGTCTTTAGAAATTCAGTACTCATCTAGGCAAAACCAGCACAAGGTTTCTGGGCTGTTTTCAATTTTAAATGCATCCCAATATGCCCTGGGAAATGAAGCCTTTAAATAAGCTTTATCTCTTCCTCTGTCATTCTTTCTTTCCCTTTTAAAGAAATAGTGAGGGTAAAGGAAGAAAATCACTCCTTAGGATCCACATTGTTCTCTTATATTAATCTGTTTTCTACTGTGACCTCCCTACACACATACACACATCTATTACATTTGTGTTTGACTATTTTAGTAGCTTTATTTTTGCTTAATTTGGCAAATATTAAAATGATTGCCTCATGAAATGCCAATGAAATCAAAGCATTTAGAGACAAGCCAGCTTGGCAACATTTTGTTCATACAGGCATTTTCAGTTCTTTTTCTTTCTTAGTCAAGCAGAAATAGCCTTGGATTGGAAAAGCCACAAGATCATAGAATAAACTCTCTACTAAATTATCTCTTAGAAATGAAAATTAAATGATGGATGTAAATGATTGTTGTTCTTATAGTGTGTATTGGTCTCCAATGTATATTTTTTACAAATTTAACAGTAATTTTTTCCAAAGGTACCTAAAGATGTACCTTTGACTACCTTTGACTTCCAGTACCCACTGAACTCTAGTAATAACAGTGCGTGTGTGTGTGTGTGTGTGTGTGTGTGTGTGTGTAGTGAAAGGGGTTACTAAGTACTAATGTTGGATATCCCAGTGAAGATAATAACAGGGGTGACCAGATACAATCTTGGTAAAAATAGAGAACAAGTTTCTAGAACTTCCATAATTTTTGCCACAAATACCTGTATTGATTGCACGTTTATTGTTGCCTATGAAAGAATTCATTGTGTGATAGAAAACTATCTTAGTGTTGGAAATGAATTAGAAAATCTTTATATTGAAAGTTGTCTTTGTGAAAGCTTCTAACATATCTATATTACATAAGAATATCTTCATGACCTCATCTGTCAAATAAGGTGGGTGATCTAGTTCATCTTTGATTTCCCTTCTAAACTGATATCTTGTTATCCAGTCATCCTAACTCAGACTTTACCTGGTCACTTGTCATTCAATCACTTCAACACAGCTCTTTATAAAGTTAACAGCTGTAATTCAATCTCACTGAGACTCAAAAATCACTGGAACCTCTTTATCAATCTATGGACGAGGTTTATATTTATAGTATCACACTTAATTTCCATGGAGAAATAAGAAGGATTGTTTTTGTGGTTGTTTTGAATGTAAGTTTACCTAGGACAGGTAATACGAAGGGAAGGCCAAGAAAATATCCAATTCAAAGCTTGAGAATCAAAGGTCAAAATTTGCCCCCAATTTTTTAAAGAAATTGTGATGCTTCATTAAAGATGGAATAATGGGATTGCCAGAGAAGGCACAAGACCTTGAAGATGTTCTTCTCTTACAAAGGCAGAGGACACAACTCTCACTGGATATACAAAAATACAATATCTTTATTGATATTCTTAATTATTTGCATCTCAATCTTTAACATAAACTCTCCGACTGATAATGGATGAATTCTCTGGAGAATTTTCATGTCATGGTTGAAAGTAATCCTATTTTTGAGTGCACAATTGACAAAAATTTGCAGGGTTTACTTGCTTATTTAATTTTGGTTATAATTGCTGTTTTTGGCAAATCAATATCTATATGCTCTTCCAAAAGCATTCTGACTAGCACTAATATTTCCATATATAATCTGTCTTGGTCAATATCCCAAAGTCTGAATTTCTAGACTTCAATAAAACAATGTGAAATATTAAAATACTTGAATCAAAGACAGTAAATTTAAGTTGTGTTGTGTTTTTAAAGATGTAAGGAGGCTATGCAGTAGTTTGTAAAATTGAATTAGGAAAAAACCAACATTTTTTGAACTTGTTGTTGGTATATTTAGAGGTCTGATAAAGCACTCATGCAACCTTGTTAAACTCTACATTGATGGTGTCCTTTCTGAAATAAATTTAAATTTAAGGGCTTTAAAAATTACACACACACACACACACACGGCTACAATACACATGGCATGTTGAACTCAATGACATGAAAGACTTTGGATTAGATCTTTCACAGAAAATGCACGTAGTAAGAAATTGTAGTGGTTACTGTCTAAGGTTTATTCTTCACAGGCTGCTTTGGATTCCTGTCTTTTGTCAATAAATGTCTGCAAAATAGATACATTTGTCCAATCTCATACAAATCATAGAACATTTAAGAACTCACCTTAAAAATCACTACACATTTACCAGTGGCCACTGTGTATATTTTAAAGATAATTAGAGGGAAATACCTTGGTCCTCATTTTTTCAAGTATGTAATTGTACACATTGAATGTAAATCATAAATGAATTCTCTGTTTCTTAATAATTAATACACTTTAGGCCAGGCACTATGGCCCACGCCTATAATCTGGGGCACTTGGGAGGCTGAGGCAGGAAGATTGTTTGAGGCAACATAGTGAAACCCTATTTCTACCAAAAAAACCCCCCAAAAACAAACAAACACAATTAGCCAGACGTGGTGGTGCATGCCTATAGTCCCAGCTACTCAGGAGGCTGAGGCGGGAAGGATCACTTGAACCCAGGAATTCAAGGTTGCGGTGCGCTGTGATTGCACCACTGCACTCCAGCCAGGTGACAGAGTGAGGTTCTGTCTCTAGAATAATAATTAATATACTTTATTAATCCATTTGGCCATATTTTTAAATAAATAATGTAAATCACACACAGAAAATACATGTAAAATGGTCAGGAGAATATTTTCAACTGTCATTTAAAAAAAATATGGGAAAAGTCTCTCATGCCTCTGATTAAAAAAAAAATTGTGTAAAGGAGTATACATACATGTATCTCCTTTATTTTCTTTGGAGAAACCATTTCAAAATGGAGTCCACTACCCTGTGGAGATATGAAGGCTATGGGAAATGTGCTAGATGGATGGCCCACATCATCCTTGTAAAGTTTGTGTCCATTTTGCCTGCATTTTGTCTGGGGGCAGAGATATCATACTGCTTATTAAAAATTAAGATGTGAATTTAATGACCGATTTACATCTTGGCGTCATCAAGTATGTTTCCATCCACTATGGGAATCCTTGTCTACCCCTTCCCAGTTGTACCTCCTCAGCATCCTTTGCTGAAGCCAGACATAGACTCCTTAGGTTGTGTTCTTGCTGCTGGTACCACTTATCTCATTTCCCTTTTATTAAACAGAGAATTGTCAGCTAAAATGACAGACCAATGTGATTTTGCAGAGAAAGATAGCTTTGTTCATTTGAATTGTGTTTGTAGAGGAATAAACTAGGAACCTTTAAAATGTAAATGATAATAAGGTTCATGACTTTAGCCACTATCTCCTCACATACAGACATGCCCTAGGGCCAAGTAATTTTCCTTATATTGTTAACAGACTTTTCGACCTTCTTGGAATTGCTTCTTACAACAGTGTTTTCCATTTTGTAAGAGAAAGACACAATCATCCATGTGTGTAAAAGAACAAAACAATAAATAAAATCAAATGATCATTCGTTAAACAATGAAATAAAAATTAACCAATAACAATGTGTGTAAAGGCTTTAAGTAAAATATTAACTTATTAAAAATGAAATAAAATCTTAGGCTAAAAATAATGTAAGGGAATATTAGGCAAATGGTTGTGCTCAATAAAGTGGTTTTTTGTTTCATATCTCTTCTCTGTAAATTAGATGCTTTTTTTCTATTAACATTACTTAATTTTTTTTCAAAGAATTACCTATTGGACACTAATTATGGATATCAAGATCAAACATTTAAATATAATAAAATGTCTACTTTCACCAAATGTTCTAGCTTGACACAAAATTTATAAAAATCTGTGTTTAAGATAAAAAAAAATACAGATTTGTAAAAGGAAATTATTACATTTTAACCTGTCTTTATTTTCTCACTGAAAATTTTCACTGATTGCTCTCATCTTTTAAGCTAAACATAGAGGCAGCTATTGGATCAGACATGGGGGCAGATGCAAATATATTTTTAAAATTTCGATGTATGACACAGATAAAAGGAATTGCAGTCTTCCTTGGAAGACTAACAGCCTAAATAGATGAAAACCAAATAGCCTAAATAGATGAAAAGCATACCATTTGAGAAATGGGGGATTCTTTTGTTTAAGAAAAAAAGAGGGAGCTTATCCAGCAGATTCCAACTTAAAAAAAAATAAAATGAATAAGATTCCTATGAGCCTTTTCTTTAATGAAAAAGAAGAGACAGGAACTTGATATCATGAACATTTCCAAAAGAGATAGTTGATTTAACTAATCATTTACTTTTTTTATCTTATTATTTTAAAATTGTTACTGAAAGTGAAAAAAATTTTAAAAATCAGCCATTAATTCACCTACGCCCAGACCCCAATGAGTTGTGTCCTTGTATATTTTCCACATATGTCCATATTTTTACAGCATTATTTTCCAACTATGTTGTATTATAATTTCAAAAAATAATATGCCATACTGCCCAATGGCAATACATAGTCTTCATAAACATTTAAGAGCACATAAATTTTAGTTTGTTTTTATAGTAATTCTTACTTAGACATTCTATTATTATTTGACACTCAAATTGCTTCCATTTGTTCATTACCATAAGTAATTCTACAATTCATATTATAATACGTGTTACTTTTTCTTTCATTTGGAAGGAAACTGCAGATCTGTGAACAAGTTTTACAGGGTCTATAAACACTTGAAATTGTAAGTAATGCTTATGTAAAGGTTAGTACGTAGTATATTTTTTGGTGAAAAAGAAAAGTCTGTAACTAAAATTGCGTAAATTTTGTAAAGAAATCTGTGCATATCAACAGTTAAGAGTAATTCCTTTGAATAATTTTTTGGTTATACATTGCAAGAAATGGTATGGCTGGGTCAATGAATATCACCTTATGAAAATTCATTTTAGACATTAATTGTTTTCTGGATTGGCTAATATAGACAGTTTTAATATCCATTGAGCTTTTTGTTTGTTTTTTAATTTACTTTGCATAACAATATAATATGTTGTGTCTAAACTAATTGATTTGGCATGATCAGAAATGCATAATTTTGATGAAGCTTACTTTTATTTTCTAATTAGAAAAATATTACATTTTTGCATATAAAATATGTGAAGAGAAAAAAATAATCATCAGGAGATAATCACTGTTAATATTTGAGTACATTTCCTTCCAATCCTTTTATATGGAAAAAATATATATACACAATATATACATCCCCAACACACACACACACTATATGTCCTTTACAAAATTGGGGTCATCTAGTATGTATTCAAAACATTTTATCCCACTTTATTAACTTTACATATGGGTCTGTGATAATGTTCTTTATTAGTAATGTATCCTTACACATATGTTTAATGGCTACACAAGCCATTATATGCATAAAACATAAAGCACATTCATATTTTCAAAAAGCTTTTAAAATATTTATTATATGATATATTATTCAATTGATTTTAAATGTTTACTCTATTTGACTTTTGTCAATATTTAATAATATATGTACACATATATGCATTAATGTTTTCTTGGGGTAAGCATATTTCCATGTATAGATAGACAAAGATATTAGGTTCTCCCACAGTATTAATTTTGGTTTTTAGAGCATTCCTTGAGAATCCTCAAGCATTCCTTGAGGATTTTGGTGGCCAAATCATAATATTCTGCTAATATATACAGATTTCTTTTAGAAAAAAATCATAAAAGTCCTAGAGAAATGGCCACACAACTGTCTAAATCCATACTTCCCAATCTGTACTAGAAGTAATAAAAGAAGGAGGAGGAGGAAAAAGAGGAAGAGGAAAGGGAGGAGATGGAGAAGAAGGAGATTTTTAAAATGCCATCATCTTTGGAACTTGAGAGAAGTGACATTAACATATATGCAAACCATTATAAAGAACTGAGAATATTAATGGCATCAGATGTTTTATACACGTTAACTAACTTAGTCTTCATACTAACCCTATGAAGTAGGTATTCACATCATCCTCATTGTAAAGATAATGAAACCAAGGCACAGAGAAGTTAGGAAACTTGCCTAACATTATACAGATTTTTAAAAAATCATAAGAGATTGGATTTTAACCCAGAGTTCATGAAGCTTTCCCCTTTATCTTCTTATCTTTATCATTTTCTTTCTTGTGAATTTCTGATAGTAATAGTTCAAATATCCAAGACAGGTTAGAATCTTCAGGACTAAGTGAGAATGATCCTGACTCTAATTCACCACACCCATAGATTGGCTATAACATGTGCTAGAAATGAGGGAAAAAGAAATAATAAATAGGACTAGATACACCCAATTATGTGGGATATTTGAAATACTGACATGCAAAATACAGTGATCAAGTAGTTAGCAACATCACTGTTTCTTATTTCAAATGTGGCAGGTGGCAGTCCCAGGAAGGAGTCCAAAAGGACCACACCCAAAGCAGTCACTATGTCCACTGCTTCCATCATGGAAAAAATGAGTACAAACTGGTTGTCCTCAGATCATCTGCTTCAACAGCCCAAGAACCAATGCTGGGTGTGGCTGCACTTCCCTGCCCATCACTTCAAGTTGTCAGATGACTAAAACATGCTTATAAACCTTTATCAGTTGTTTCTCAAGTCTAAGATCAGAAAGAAGGATTTTGTGTGCAAGCCTGTAGTCAATAGAAAAATTGAAGATTCATTTGGCCTCTTTCATGCTTGCCTTTCTCAAATTTCTGCACAGATAAGGCATAGAGATTATAAAGTATTTCAGAGGGAACACGATGAAGCCATTTGTAGGAATAAACAAGGCCAAACATATCACTTTCCACATACAGAGCCCACGACTCCTTTCATAATGAGGTTTGTTCCAGTATTGCACCTTAGAAATTATCTGCTATTCTATAAAAATGATAAGAAAATGTATATTCAGTTATAAGCTAAAAGGCTAAGGGCAATGTCTTACAGTAAAAGAGAGAACACATTATACAAGAAGAAAGTCAAGGCAATTTTTCTTTAAAAAAAGAAGAATAAAAAAGAAAGCAGAACTGAAATCTGACAGAATTAGTAAAAAAAAAAAAATTATCAATGTAAAATTATGCCCCAGTAGTATTGACATTAAAAAATAGGAAGCTATTTAATTTCTTCCTCTTATTCCCTAAGACACATCTCAAAATTTTAAAATTATGGAAAAATAAAGAATAACTTTTAAATGTGTTTTTAAAAAAACAAAAATAATTGCGGTCTACTAAACAATAGGTGTCAAAGAGAAAATAAAAGTTTCAGTTAAAAGAAATTTAGAAAATAAAAAGCAAGACATAAAAAAATGTTTAAAACCAGCCAAATCTGTATCTAGAATATATGATACAGTATATGTGAATAAAACAGTAAAGAAGATAAAGAAGTGTTAAACTAAAAATTGAATTGAGAAAGTCAGAAAATATTAATAATATTATCTACTTTTAAAAATAAGAGAAATTATATAATAAAAATAAAGGCTAAAAACTGCATATTTGGAATAAGAAAAATAGTGGAATTAACAATTCTTTGAAAATACAACCAATGCAAATTTAGAAAAACAGTAATTTTAAAATGAAAAATAACAAAACACATGAAGGAAACAGAAAGTTTATATATCATAAGTATGGAAATATTTTCAAAAATATTGTTTAATAGCATAAATAAGTCTTTGCCTCATTACTATGAAAATCTCAATGAAATGTATGACTTTTCAGAGAATAAAATACCAAAATTATGTAAAAACAGAAAATTTGAGTTACAGGAATATTTATGAGAGAATAAATAGAAAAAAAAATCTTCCCTTTCATGAATTACTTAATTACTTACAATGAGTTTCTAAGTCTAGCTTTGTATATAAAATATTATATATGTATGTGTATGCATACATATATGGTATATTATATAATCATATACAGATGTTCTCCAACTTATACTTGGGTAACCCCCATTATAAGTTGAAAATATTGTATGTAAGTTGAAAATACTTTTACTATACCTACCCTATTGCACATCAGAGCTTAGCCCAGCCCACGGTAAATGTTCTCAGAACACTTATATTAACCTACAGTTAGGCAAAATCATGTAACAGAAGCCTACTTTATAATAAGGTACTGATTATTTCATGTAATTTCTTGAATACTGTACTGAAAGTGAAAAGCAGAATGGTCACATGGATATTTTTGTAGTATGGTTTCTACTGAGTGTGTATTGCTTTTGTACCATTGTAAAGTCAAAAATCTCTAAGCTGAACCACTGTAAGTTGGAGACTCTCTGTATATCAATATAAGTATATATCATGTAATTAATATATATTGATATGTAGACATAAGATATATCATTATAATACACACACAGACAGACACATACATAGGCAGGATTTAACAAATGATACTCTTTCTCTCCAAATTGTGACTGAAGTCTAAAGGTTGAAAAAAATACAGTAGGACCTTTGTGCTTTCACTTCCTAGAGCAAGCTTTCGGTCACCCCAGAAGGACATACTAAAAGTTATTAAAGCCATTCTCCCAGTATCAGCAGTTACATACATCCTGTGTATAAAAATGAAAGATTTGAAAGGAGAGATCATTCTATTTGAGAGAATTGTCAGGATTCTGTGTTGTTCCATTTTTCAGATGAAGCAAAGATGTTTTCCCCTCACATCAAGCCAAGTGCAAGGCCATTCAAAGAACCCTTGGTAGGTCCATGGTATCTGTCTCTCGTGAAGTTTGAGCCTGGGGAAAATAAAGACCAAAAGTCTGGCTAGAGCTTGGCTAGCCATTGACAGACATAGAGACATTGTGTGTGGGGGGGTATGTGCTGGTCTCAGGGAAAGCACTTGTGTCCCCTACCTCTGCGACCACCTGAGGCAAGAAGGGCTACCTGGAGGAGCCATGTGACTGCAACAGAGCATCTGTGTGATGGCCCAGGACTGAAGTGGGGTCAAAACCAGGATGCTGGGGATGTATGAGCGGCAGAGGCATCAGCTGTGGCAGGTGAGATGCACAGACAGATCCCCAGGTGGAGGTTCTCCAACAGCTCCAGGAGAATGCTCCGCAAGAGAAAGCTCAAGTGCCCGTGTGACTGCCTCATTCAAAGGATGGAATCCATACCTGCTCATTTCCTCACCACCAGAGTCTAATCTGGGGCCAGATACCATAGTCAGCAAGTAGGAAAGAAGGTGAGCGAGAAAGAGGGAAGTCAACCAGTTTCTCCTTTTAGACATCAGACCATTCCCAGAAATATTTGGATCGCAAAACCTTTTTAGCTCCCTAAGAACATTTAGTATTTCCCTATATTAATGTGTGACAGAACCTTCTTTTAGAAAATTGCTATTGTCCAATGTCACTTGTAAATACATACGCATAAAATCTAAACAAAATGCTTACAAATGAATTATAGTCATAATAAAAAAGAAATCGCCATGACAACATAGGTTTATTTTAGTAATGTGAAGACACTTTAATATTAGTGCATTTAGTGACATGATTTATCTACATAAATACCAAACATTAGATATGATTTAATTTCCATTCCAGAACACAGCATTTGGTTAATGAGTAGAAAAAAATCTACTTCTTTAACAACACAAAGTCAATGGCCAGCATGAGGCCTGGCAGCTAAACATTACACTTATTTCTATCAGTGTGAAAAACAAGGCCACTTTTCCACTGTTGATGTTATTAATCATGCTAACATAGATGAGCAAGAGCTAGCAGTGTGAAAGGAATAAGAAAAGAAAATTGATATAAATGTCACAAAGGTAGAGTCACAATCATCCAAAAGAAAATTCAGAAGTCAGCATAATGATACTCTAAGTGATTTCAGAGATAAGCCGATAGACGAAATAGAATAAACAACTAGAAAATATAAGCCAAATACGATCCAATTTGCAATACTAACATAAAAATATACATCACCTGGAAATAAACCTAAGGAAACTATCAAAGAAGAGAAACATTAACAAATATTTAAATAAATTATAATATAATTTTTCTCTTAATGGGAAACCTCCATATTTTAAACTTGTTAAGAGTCTTCAATTTCATTCATGTGTATAATGCAATTGAACAAAAGACATACCAGTAGTATTTTGGAGAATACATTTATAAGAATAGTCAAAACCATTTTCAAAAATGAAACTATGTGGAGAGAATGAAGAACAATTTAATATATAATCAAAGATATTATTATGCTGTAATTATTAAACCTTATAGTGTTGTTGCAAGTATAAAGAGAAATGGAACATAACCAACAGCCCAGAAACACATTCATAAATTTAAAAATTTAATAGAAATTAAAGGCATTTTAAATTAAGTTCATTTTATTCAAAAAAATGTTACCAGAGTCTTCATTATCTTAAAAAAGAAAATTTAGGTCCCTACCTCATACCACATATTATAATAAAATATCAATGGAGTAAAGAGTTAAATAAAACCATAAAATAATTAAACAAAACCATAAAAGACCTAGAAAAAATAGAAGTGGGCAAGAACTTTCTAGGAGTGGAAGCTAAGAGAAAAACCAAAAATAAATTAGATTTATTGGAGTAAAATTTAAAATCGATATTTTAATAATAGAAAGTATATGATGAATGTGGAATAATGTTTACAACATCTATGACAAGAGTTTATTATCCTAAATAAAGAGCTCTTAAAAATAAAAAAAAAACTATAAACACCTAAATATCAATTAGTTAATTTGTTATTTCAATAAACATTAATTACATATCTAATATGTGCTAAGTAGTGTTCTAGATGCTGAGGATGTAACAATGAACAAAGTTACAAAATTTGATGCTTTGGTGAGGACCATGTATTTGTGGAAATATGAGCAAATGGCACACACTAGAAAATTATCTGCACGTGCACACACAAACACACAAAGAACAAATGACAGTGTGTCTAGGAGTATTATCTTTATGGTTGAAATGTTTTATAGCACAAGTTATAGACAGACAATTAAATAGAGATTTATGTACAAAGATATTTGCTAAATCTTTATTTACAATAGAAAAAATAGTCAAAGAGTTAAATAAAACATATTTTATATAATGATGAAAACTTATTAAATCCCTGTCCTTAAACAGTTTCTTTATATTTCCTAAAGTCTAGCCCCTCCACTGGAGACTTGGCTCCTCTTCTTTTATGGGATTCCTCTTTACTCTGGTATTATAGACCCAAGGTTTTCATTTCTGACTATTTCAATGAGGTGTGAGTTGTTAGAGGCACTTGATAGGGTTTCTTTCACGTCTTTGTTTCCAATGGGGGCAAAGACCTGAAAAAGATAAACTCATAAAATAGTGCTTAGTACCTGACTCACTCATTCGGCACATTGCTTTACCCACCTTTTTACTCATGGTTATATTACCATAGTTACCTCGGGGTGTTAGTAATGTTGAAATATTTGTAGATATTGTTCCCAGTGTTGCACTGAATTAGGATATAAGATAAACTGAATTATAATTTTATAACATAAGTAATTTACTTATATATCATGTGTTCCTTCCCATCCTTTCCCTATATGTATCTATACATATGTGGGTAAAACAAACCTAACAAGAGCAACTGAAAGATACTTAGAAATGCAGCTATAGATAAATAACTAATCAAATTATGATACAACAGTAGGATGTAATAGTATTGAATTATTAATATTAAATCTCATGCTTTAAGAGAATATTGATTACTTTAGAAATTGTCCTCAAAGTAAGCTATTGGAAGGAAACATTAAACTATTAACAATTGTTATTTCTGCGTGGTGAGATGAGAATTTTACAGAGTTTTCAACATGTTACTTTTTTTTATAATAGTCATGTTTTACTTTTATATTCAGAAGATATATATAATTTTCAGCAGTCCAATTTAGGGAACCCATTTCAATATTCCTTGCAAAGTAATGACTTTGTTTTCTATCCTTACAACCCTAATTAGTACATTGTTTTATGGTGTTTTCTTTGAAAGGATTTGTTTTTTAGTCTTTGGCATGCTCTTTGGTTTGATTAAAGGGGATTTCTGCTCTGCTCCTCTGCATTGCAACTAAGTGTTGTGGAGGAGGTGATAAGCAGCAGAACAATATTTTTATGTTCTCCCCCAAGGCCTCCTATTTTCCAGAGATTAGACATATTTGCTCAACAGCACCAAGTTGCTGTAACAATTTCTCTCTAATTCCCCTTGCACTCAGGGGCAAATGGTAATGTTCTTGTCTGTCACTGTCCAACGCTGCAAGCGAATGCATCTTTTGTTCATTATTTAATACTTGACAGATGGTTCCCAGAATCAAACCATCCATGAAAATTGCTGCCCTCTGGCAAGCTGAAGAGCTGTAGACGATTTTAACATTCTAGAAGCCAAGAATGGATTTGGGGGCATTTCAAAAATCCCTTAAAAGCATATGGGGTACTGAGCTGGTTCATAGAATTCTATTTGCCATTAATGAAATGACATTAATTATTACTTCCCAGAAGCAAACTTGAAATGTGTCTTCATGCTCTTTGATAATGTGGAGACGATGGAGAGGACAGAGAGTCAGGGAGACAGTCATCAAATATTAGAGCCCATGTGACATGAGACAAACTTCTTCTCTGCTGCCAACCAACCATGGTGCTCTCGGTGTGGTGAGAAATGGCGCTGGCACTCAAAGGCCTCTTTCTTAAAACCCATGACGACCAAGTTTTTCCTGTGCAGAATGATTGGGCAGACAGTATGGGTGATAGTTCTTCACACATATATCCCCCATATGCAAAACATGTTCATGTGTCTTCTTCTTCCCTCGCTCCCTCTCTTTCAGAGGCATCTACTTGGATGCTTCCCAAGGGTGAGATCAAGGTCTAAGAGCTGTAGTAGATACAGTGGCAAACGAAACAGACAAAGGCCTTCCTTTCATGGGGCTAGAATTCTGGGGGAAAGGCAGACAATGAATAAGCAGACAATTACATAATAGAGTTTCAGCTTGTGATTGAAAAACCTAAGGTAATAGGGAGTAGGGATGGAAGTGAAGGAGATATTTTAGACAGGCTGATTGGAAAAACCACCTCTGGGGAGATTCCACATGTGTCAACGTAGGGGTGAGGGAAGACTCGCCTTTCCCCCAAAAGTTCCCTGAAAGATCAACTCACAATTAAGGCAGATGCATAAAGGAAGGGTTTATATACCATATGCATGGGGAGAAATCACAGAGTGATTATCCAATATCCTAATGAAGTTCAGATATTTTTATACATGCCTTTTATGGGCAGGGGGAAATGAGTAGTATAGGTAATTATGCTTAGGGGCTAGATGGTTGTTGGGGAGGACAAATGGATGGGGGAGACAGATCAACTTGTAAATGATTTTCTTTGGAAATTAATTAACCAGAGAGACAGGTATTATGTTTCAAATGATTTGGGTCTGGTTTGGTTGCATTTTTGATCTTCTTTCCTGTAATACATTGCAATAACAGGGAGAGGAAGGGAAGTCGATTTGTTTTTTGATCTTTTAATTGGTCAGTCTGGTTTATGCAGACAGAGGGAAAGCCCCCTCTAATCTCCAGGGTCTATAATTCAAAATACTCTGTATACCAAGGAGTCATACTTTGGGGTGAAATTTCCTGAGCTCCTTCATCAACATAGAACTGAATAATGAAAAGGAGTCACTCAGTCAAAGACCCAGCCAAGGACAACCCAGGGAGAAGGAACACCAAGTGTGAGCCCTGCAGCAGGAGGAAGAGCAGGAGCAAGAGGCTGCAGAGCCCTGCAGCACAGCTAGCCAGGATGAGCTGAAGGAACAGCAGGGCAATGTAGGGCTGGCTGGCACAAGCCAGGTCATACAGGCTCCTAAACATGGTATGAAGTTTTGATTTTAGTTTAAGTGCAATGCAATGTCATTAGAGAGTTCTAAAGATATGAAAAGTCTATTTAAATTTATTTTTTAAAATCGTACTCTGGCTTCTGTGTATCAAATGGCTTCAGTGTGGTAAGAGTGGAGAAAAAGAACCCAATAGAATAACACAGTGAGGAATGGTTGTTGGTTGGACTGAGGTGTATGCAAGCAATTAGACATAGATAGGGAAAACATTTCATTCTCCAAAATCATTATAATTGATAGCAACGTTGCACCATCCATATCCATCCCAGTATAGATCCATTTTAAAATGTTGTTTTCAAATTTTTCATCTTAGAGAATTATTCAAGGCATATCACATATGTTTGCTATTTCAGATGCTACATATTAACTTTTAGATTAATGTTTGTTCCTTATAATTATAGTTTAATTTGTGCTTTCAATTCCATAGACTCTAGAGTGAGAATGTCTGGGGTGACTTCTGGGTCAGGATAACTCTTAAGTGATGATAACACATGTATGATAGCTGATATGTTGTAATATGGATAATAAAGGTACATTGGGGAGCAGAATTTAAGAATTCCTTCCTTACTGTTCTAAACAATTAATACTTTGCAAAAATTATATGATAATCTTTGAAATTGTGACCAACTTTTATTCATTCAACAACTTGGTAACATGTTGGTTAATAAAATAGAAATGGTCCCAACTTGCACTGCTTAAAGTAAGTTTCTGAGACAACAAAATGAGTAAAGAAACACAAGCACGTGTGTGTGCCTGTGAATGTGTGTTTGCGTGTGTTGGTAAGTGTCATGAAGAATATGGACAAGCCAAAACAACACAGAGCAGGGCATATGGTATCTACTTATCAGGAGGGTTTAAAAGGATCTTTCTCAGGAGGAGTATTCAAGCCTGTTCATGCTTTGACCATGTAAAGACCAAGAGGGCAGCAATCCAGTTGATGGAAATTTCACACACAGAAGTTCTTAGTTAGAATGGGGAATCAGAAGCTCAGGGAGGAGAAAGGAGGCCAGCAGGGCTACAACTAGGCCAGGGAACCCTAAGAACAGGCAGGAGTTAGGTAATGGTAGAGCTATGCCACGATGATAAAGGCTTTTATTTTAGTTCAAGGACATGTGAAAGACTTTAGAGGGCCTAAGGAGGGAAATATGGCGATTGGATGTGTGTGTGCATGTGTGTGTGTGTGTGTGTGTGTGTGTTTTCCGGAGATTACTCAGGTTGCCATATTAAAAAATAGGGTGGAGAAAGACAAGAGTTGGAAAGGTATAGCCCAGTAAAAAAATTATTTCATGATTAGAGGAGAGATGATGGCTGCTTGATTTATATTAGAGATGAAATATATGGGAGAAGTTGACATTAAAGATATGTTTTGGAGATAGATTTGACCAGACATAATATTGGGTATATATGAGGTGAAGGATAGAAAGAAAAAAATGAATAACTCCCAAGATTCTGATTTTACTGATGGTGGTTGGAGGTGTCACTTTGCAAGGAAAGAAGGACTGAGAGAAAAGATTTGTTAGGAAAACAAATCAACTTTATTTTAAAAGACTTTAGACTGATAATTCCAAAGTGTCAGGGAATGCTCAAAGAACATTAAGAGAAAGTCAGTTAAGAATCCATTGGTGTTAGCTAAAGAGGATAAGAATAGGGTTTCCAACCAGGAAGTCAACAACAACAACAACAACAAAAAATGCGACATTAGAACCTTAAATGTAAAACAACATTGATCAAGAAAATGGACAGATTGCTGTGGCTGACATGGGCGGGGAGGAGGCAAGAAAGCAAGAGAAACTAAAAGGTGGAGTGAGATTACAACGAAAGAAACAGCATAATGTGGAGGAAGAGGAGGAGGAGGATGGTGATGACAATGAAGACGACCGTGATGAGAGCTAAGACCACGATTGCTAATGTTTTTAACCATTTTGCACTAGCTGCACAGGCCAAGTTGTATGATAGTAATAAAGTCGCCAAAACGTCAGTGGTGTAAAAAAACTTGTGTATTTATCACTCATGCCTAATGTGTGTTCTTGATCAATTGAGTGTTCTGCTCCATACTGGCCTCCCTCTGAAACCCTTGAGGATCGGGCAGTCACCCTGTGGGGCACTGCCAGTCACTGTGGGAAGAGGAGAGAAGGCATGGCAAATTGCACCTGGTTTCTTAAAGCTTCTACAAGAAGTCAATGCATATGGCTTCCAATCAAGCTACAAGAGCACAGCTAATAACAAAGGGCTCAGGAAGGGCAACACAGTTATGTTCCTCAGAGAGGTAAAAATGTTTGGTGGACTTCTCTAATGAGTATATGTCTATTTACCATACTTCAATTGGATTATCTCATTTGATCTTATCATAATGCGCTGAGGTAGTACTATTCTTTTAATTCCCACTTAATGAGAAAAGTAAAATTTAGAGAGGATAAATAACATCTGGTTTAGAGAGGTTAGGGCACAGACATGGTGAGTGATGGGCCTCAGTCTGAGCTCAGAGAATAGATGCAGAGCTCTTGGCTGCCCTACCTCTGCTGGCCATGTTGGGATCTGAACTAGATCCCAAAGCAATGAGAAAGAATTCAAATGTTTAAAGAATGGAATTGTTAGGTTTCCACTTTAAGAAATAGTGCATATAAATTTAATGCTTCACAAAAGTTTGCCTTACAAATATTTCCACCTTACAAATGGGTCTTAATTTCTAGTAGGAGTCACCATTCCATTACTATGTAAAATCTTAATCTTAGTCAATTTTGAGCTATTACTTTCCTTGATGAGAGCTGGGGTAAATTGAATGCACAATTATTAGTTTGAAATGATTACTCTATTAATGTTTGCAGTTGCTGAGATATTATTAATTTTGTTCATTGTTCTCTGACAGTATAGGCAGGTTCCCAACAATATTGTTCTTTTGTTTCTGGTATTATCTCAGATAATACTTCAGAGAATCTTTCAGTGCAGCAGATGTGCTGCTAGCAGAAATCACTCTCAGGGAGCACTCCATTTGCAGTTGTGTACCAGTCAGGAACTGTTTGCAGGTGTTAGAAATGAAAACAATGCATCCACATCACCACCAAACATTGCCTAGGTTAGGGCTGTCAATGGAGGCTCCATAATGATGACAAAGAATCAGATGACATAAAGCTGTCATCTCCATCTTTTTGGTGAAACCCTTATCTTCATACTTCTTATTTGGGAAAAATTTTTAAAATACTCCTGTTGAGTAAATCACTTTTACTTGAATATTATGCTATTGAAGTCAAAAGTATCCTAACTAATTTAGCTCATATGTTTATAAAGGAATTATTTTTACTAGCTTACAGAAAGAAGTTTATGAGAAGAGAGTAGGTTGAAGAAAAAGAAAATGAAGGTGAAGGCTGATGCTACAAGGTCCCAGAAGATGTGAGAAAGGATGAGCTTATTGGGAAGAGTGGAAATTGGAAATGGTCAGCTGAAGTGGGACGACACACTCATCATTCTTCATAACTGATGAAGAAGAGAGGATGGGTGTGTTTGTAGATGTTAGAATGGGGCATGGTGGTAAAATTATGTTTGTAGTGAGTCTAAGTGCATTGGTTTGCTGAAAGTAAGATAGCTACCTGGTAGAGCCCTGAAGGAATGTAATAAATGTTTCACATAGAAGCTGAGAGAAACAATGGGAGGAGCTGATCAAATAAAGGCATGTAAAGGCAATTTTGGAGACCAAGCTGAGTTTGGAAACTTTGGATGTGGAATGGTTATCAATTTGAAACTCTCATGGGAGGGCTATTATTAGAAAGGGAAAAGATAGGTTGGAAAATTAATACAGAGTTTTGGTTTCTTCTGATATTTAAGACAGAAGGGGTGGACTGCAAAAGAGTTGATATTAAAAATATGGGTTATGCAAATTATTTGTGCATCCATGATTGGCTAGAGAAAGAAGAAAAACCAGGAGGCCTTTGATAGTTGCAAGGGAAGTAGATAGAGAAATAACAATATGAGAATTGCATAGATGGCATCTATTGAGTATCTACCATATGCCAGGAACTGTGCTGCATAAAGCAACAACCTCAGAGATTGGCATTATTCCCTTTCTCCAGCTGAATCATTTTAGCCTTGGGAAGAATAATTTTCCCCCGCAAAGTCATTTTATTTACGACTGAGATTAAATCCCAGGTCTGTCTGACTCCAGTGTCTGCATTTTCAAACTCTCAGGGGCTTGGAGTTTACTAAGACATCAAAGGCAGGAGACATGCATTTATAACACATGGATAGTGGGATATGCTGTGGTTTTAGGTGGGGATGTTAGAAGTCAAACTTTCATCATTTAGTTCTTTACTACTAATCCCCAGATTAAGGATATGTGTGACCAAAGTTGAACAGAGATGAAGGTCACTTGATAAGGGGCTCCTAGAAATTGCTGTGACTGTCTTCTTAGAAAGGTTGCATGTATGAACATTGAAATTTGCTATAATTATAACAAGTATTAAAATGGAAAGAGGGAGGAAGAGAATAAGGAAAAGAAAGACAGGAGGTGCATAGTGATAGGAACTAAGAATTAGAGGTTGAGGAAATCAGAATTTATGGTAAGGCAGGCATATCTCATGAACCTGAGGACATTAATGCAACTGAGCTTCAGGAAAGGCTGGGACCAAGGGCAGGAGGAGTTACAGTCTACCCCGGTCCATTGCCCACTACCCAGTGAAGGCCAGTATCCTGAGACAGCAGCGGTTGTAGTAGAGAGCTTTATTTCACAAGACCCCAGGCAAGGAAATTGTAGTAATTTCTCAAATCCATCTCTTTGAGAATTTGGGGGCTAATATTTTTAAAGGTGGTTTGGCAAACAAAGGGCCAGGGAATTGGGTCTGCTGATTGGTGGGAGTTGGGACACAGAAATGATCTCAGTTGGGAAATTTCCTGAGTAGGGTTCTCAAGGTTGTTGGATCTGTTCCCACACCTATCCACAGATATGGTTCCCATCAGTATGTCTCCCCCAAAATGCAAAGTCTGAAAAATACCTCAAAGACAAGTTTTGGGATTTATAACAGCAATGTTATCTATAGAATCGCAAGTCTTGGGACTTACAGCAGTGTTATGTATAGAAGTAGTCTGGGGGATTCACACATCTTGCACCTGTCAGGGAGGATGGTGCCATTAAGCAGTGACCAGTTTCAGCAGTAAGGACAGTTAGAGAACAATGGCTGGTTAACTTCTGGCTACATCTATACTTTCACAAGACTTTGATTGCTATTTATACCTAATGGCTCTACATTATTCTAATATGGAAAGTTTCAGAGGGACATAGGCAAAACCAGTAGTGCTATCAAGCCATCTTCTCTCTCTGATTGACTTCCTCTGCTCTGTAGTGTGCACAGCTGGAAATGACTTGCCTCAGTTCCCGGGATTTTACATCTGCTCCGTTGACTATGCTCACCTGTCTTGAGAGTCAGTTTTCCAAATTCCTGGAATTTGGAAGTACTTGGGAGCCAGGTTCTCACCATAAGATCCTATGTCTGGGTTAAGGCGGCATGGTGGTGAGGAGGTTTCCCGGGAAGTGGAAATGAAGAGATAACCTTCACAGCGTCCTTCTTAGTATGGGTCTATGAGTGCTATCTTGGAGAAACAGCTATTGACCCAAATAAGTGACTGAGGAAAATCTCAATGAATGGAGGTTTATTAAACCAAAGTTGAGGATGTACCCAAAAAACACGAACTGCAGACAAAGCTGTGGTTGTTTTTCTGAAGGGAAAGTTGGAACCATCAGCAATTTAAAGGCATGCAGACAGCAGGAAAGATGCAAAGTGGGGCAATGGGACAAAGTGGTTACCTTCTTGTGAGGCCCAGGAAATCTACAGTTTACATAAAATAAGGGGAATGTAGAAGGGAGAGGGGGAGTGAGGAAAGCACCAGTTATATAGATGTCCTTGGATAGGTGGAAGAATGTCTGATTCTGTGCGTCTACAGATCTGTTACCTGTAAAGATAAACTTGTAATTCATCATTAGTGTGGAGTCCCACAGGCTTCTGTTTTAGGTGTTAGACATAGTTGTAACTTGTATGTCCTTGCTCAGGGAGGTCAGCAAGGATGTGCCTTAATGGAAGACCTGTGGGGCCAGCTCGTCACAGATGCCTTTTCTTTTGCATAAGGAGTTGAAGGGAGGATCATCCTGAGGTTTTTTTTTTGTTTGTTTTTGTTTTTTTATGCGTGCTTCCATTTTTAAACTTCGATTTCAGTGAGGATTTGCTTCCTACTCTGTCTACCTCCTCTCCTATTTTGTGACAGCATTCTTGCAAAACAACTTGAAGGCAGAAAATCTAAAAATAAACTAGTGTCTACCAGGAAACCAAAACAAACATACTCAAGAGTCTCAAACAAGTCTGGATTTGTATTAAAACTTTCTAGATCCTATGTTTGTTCTTACAGTTTCTTTGTTAGTTCGCAATTCTAGCAACATCATGACTAATAGGAGTTGCAGAATGCTAGGAAGTTAATATTCTCCTTTGAGTATTTACTCTAAGATGGATTCCCAAATAGGTAAATTGTTAATACACCATGTAGAGTGAGTGTAAATTCAAATAGAATTGATGTTTTTTAAATAAAGAACCACCTTAAGTGGTTTCATTAATTATTGCCATAGTATCACTAGGTGACTAAGAATGTGCTTATACTAATAGATATATAGGAAGCATTTGTTACCTTCCTAAGTATCTTCTCATTAGCCAGTTCCAGAGGAAGCAGAAATGTTTCCTGATGTACTTTTCGTACAGGGTAGGGAAGAAAATCTACTAAAATTTTTAAAAATACCTACTTTATAACAACAATACCAAAAATAAGGGTTAAATTATTCATCATTTAATATGTATTACTTTGGGGGGAGCTACAATAAACTCATCATCAAAATGTAATTTTATTTTATTATATATAAAACTAGAATTATATAATTATCTAAGTATAATTATAAAACACGAAATTGCCCTGTCAAGGGACCATGATACATTTTACCTTTGAGCTCTGGGCTTCTTTTAATACTTTAGAATTTTCAGAATCCTGGCCCCTGATTTTTAGGGATGGGTAGGCAGGTGTTGAGTGCTTTGTTGGAAGGGGAGGGGCTCTCTAAAACCAGAGAGGAGAACAGGATTTTGTGGGTGCCACAAAAGGCAGTGGTATATCTGTCTGCCCCAGAGTACCCCACAAGAGGAAAGATTTCCACTGGTGACAGATGCTTGGATGTCTATGAAGGTGACTCTTAGTTTCCCAACTTGAGTCCAGTGGTTTGTCTAAGGCCAACAGAGAGGACATTGGTGAAGGTCAGAGCTCTGACATCATCTCCCAGAAGATGAGCTGGCCTGATATTCTATAGCACCTGTGGCAAGAAGCAATAGTAACTTTAGAGGACCAAATTGGCCTTTCTCATTATTTCATGACTTGGATATGTGGGAGGTTTCATGTATAGTCTAAAGAAGAGAAAGCACTGAAGAATTTCTGTGAATTGCCTTCTCTTTGATCTTGGCAAGAGGCAACATAGGGCTGCACTTGGTGTATTTTTTCAATAAAATATTTAAAATTTTTATTTTAAAATATCTTACACTTTTTAATTATATAATTAGCAGATTATATGACCAGTAAGTGTCAAAGTGAGGAATGACATTAAGACCTTTCTTTCTCACTCTCTCTCCCTCCTAATTATTTCCACATATACATAGAGAAATAGATGTGTAAATATATATCTTTTGATATATACATATGTAACCTTGATATAAGTGTGACTCTCCTTCTATAAGTCATCTTTTCTCTTTCTTTTTCTCAAAATAAACTTTTATTTATATTTATTCATATATAAATGCAGATATCTATATTATTCTCTTAAGGTAAAAACTAAATTTTGCTTAAAGGTATACACTATTATTGCAATAAACTTTCCTAGTTTTCCCACGACTGCCCCAGTTTTAGAACTAAAGTCTCACATCCCAAGAAACTGTTTGGTTCCAAGCAAATTGGGCCAGTTGGTCACCTGAAGTTCAATGGAGCTTCCAAACAAAGAAATTAAAAAATGAAAAGTTAGCAAGTTATAACGTAAAATGGCACATGAAAATTCATAACTCATGATGAATATAGTGTTAAATGTAAATCATTCCAAAATTTAGACCAAAAATAAAAATAAAAAATAACCTAATAAATTAAGATATGCTTTTTCTTTTTATAAATTTCACTTAGGGAAAAGGCAAGATATACTACTTCATCCTTAAGTTTGAAATATTTAGAAATGTCATGTAACAAATATATAAAAAAGAAGGCTAAGGTAACCACTGGGAGAATAAAAATAGATTTTACAAAACATTTATATATAATGATATATGAAGGCTGTCCAGAAAGTATCCAGGCATGTAATATGGTCTTGTTATATTAACAATGGCTGGATACTTTCCACACTACACTTGTACGTATATACATATATGTGCATCTTTACATACATTATATGTCATTATGCTTTTAAATTTCTGGTCTCTCATGAATACATTTGTATTTCAAAAAATATACATTTACATCATAATTTGTAAAGGCTGCATAGCATTCCATTTTATAGAATTGTTATAGTTTGGTAGCTAAAAGCAGACTCTGGAACCAAATAGTCTTTGTGCCTTTAGGCAGGTTAATTAATATCTCTGTGCCTCAGATGGGAGAATTAAGCATTTATAAGTGTTTATAAAATATATGGTGTAAGAATATTAGCTATTATAATTACTATTAATGCATCATAATGTAATTAATGCATGTAATTTATCAATTATTATATTTGTGGGTCCAATTATTTCCTACAAAATAACTTCAGTTCAATTTTTGACTAAAAAACCACGCTTATTTATCAGTATTTTCTCCAAAAACTACTTTATATTAGAAGTCAATAAAGATCATTAAAATCCTCACTCTTAGAGATGATCACAACTCTACTACGGGTTTACAACTACACTTAAAGTAAAAACTGTACCCTTTCAATGTACTGACATATATCAGAAATAATATAAGCATATATGTAAATATTCATAATATTCATGAAGACGCCCATATTAATCAAGTAAGAATTGTATCTGTCACCTGATATTTGTGTGTAATCTCAATTCTGACAATGTGGAGCTGACCTTGAGTGGTTCTCAAAAGCAGAATTCCAAAGAGTGATTGAGAAGAATAATTATTTTCTTAGTTCACAGGGGGACAGAAACTTGCTTTTATCAGATTAATACCAGAAATTCTACTTCATTGGATTGGATTTGTCCAGTCCTTTGGACAAATGTCCAAAGCTTTACTTTTTATACTTTGGACATTTGCCCAATGTCCTTAGGCCTTGCCTAAGGCCTCATTTTAGATGTTAGTATTCTGAGTCTCACAGGCAGAAAAAGTGATTTGCCCAAGATCATACAAGTATGGTGTGGGAAATTCAGATTTCTACAGCTTGGACAGCCCCACATTTTCAAGCCTTATGGGAACATCCCTCAATATATTTTATGCTTCAGGAGGTCCAAAATCCTTCCCAAATTCTCTGAGGTTTTGGTGGGAAAGCAGTGGACAATTTTCTGGAAATGAGCTCATCCCTGGTCAACATGCCCATTGTTACTCTCTTCCCACATTTGGTTTCTGTGTTTCTGGGCACAGCCTGTCCCTGCTGCTACGCTCCCCTGGCACGTTTCTAGTGCAGTGTTGCTGTGAATGGTCCACTTACACTTAAAATTTGAGGATAACAATGAGCCATTGCAACAAAATGTAGGAGGTAAGTTTGCATTCAATATCACATATCACTATTCTGAAAAAAACAAATTAGTCATTTGCTGCTCCAAGAATGCTCCCAGGTGTTTATGGCTCTCTTAGGATTCCATCTTCCTCCACAGGTTAAGCCATGCTCCTGCTCTTCCACTGTTTCTGTCTCCTTCCCCAAATGCCCCGCATCCAATCCTCCTCATGTTTTTCTTCTCTTCATTGTAAAACACTTCCCCTCTTCCATCCTAGGCTATTACTTCAAAACTCAAAATATTTTTTCTTTCTTTATGATTAATATCTATCCCTCTCCTGGAAGCTTTACTTTTTATACTTGAAAAAAATATGTATTTTGTCCAAAGACAATAAAACCACATGACTTCTACATGCATTACTTTACTTTTATAAAAGGCCAAATGTTGGTAGTCAGTGTTTCAGAGGACATTTTTTGGGTCCTATTGAAAAAAACATTGTTTCCCAATAGGAGAATGTGGTTTCATGAAGATGCAGATTTTCCTGGTAATAGCTTTTGAGGAACAAGTTCTGTGTACTTGACTACACCTTAGTAGATTACTCAAAGCAATAAGTCAAAAAGCTTGATGGACGTTCTGGAACTCTGTCACATTTCTAGAATGGACTCCAAAGTGTCTCTAGCATCTTGTATGTGAAGAAAGAATCTTTTCTTATTTGCAAGTCATCCTAAATGTACAATAGATCATTCAAGGAAGGGAGGATACGCACAAGTCTTCTTCTGTACTTTTGTGTCTTCTGCCTGACTCCAACCCATTCGGTCACTGGAATATTCTAAGATGTCAGGTTCAGAGCCACATGTGGAGGCACAGCTTGAGGTTCAAGGGTAGAGGACACACAAGGAACATGCATCATCATTTCCTTTCCCTTCCCTCTATGGGCATACCCTCATAGCCCACTTTTTAAAGCTTTTTCTCCAAACTCTGGTGACCACCTTGGCTCTTTCCCTGGCATCATGATTCCTGGCATTTACTCTATTCCTGGCCTCTCCTCATTCAGAACTTCACCTTCACTTCACACACGTGTAGCTTCGGGGACTTGCCTATGTCCCAATCGAGTCTAATTTGGAATGCATCTTGTTTTTAGCTTCACGCATGTCTTCACACAAGGATCCCTGTGGGGGCTGCTAGATCCTAAGAGTGTAAAGTATTTGGGGGGAGAAGTCAGGTTGCATTTCTACCTGTGCATGTCTGACAAGTTGTCTAAAGGAATCTCAAAAAAAAAAGGAACCTGGGTATCTAAGACTCCAATAAAGGTTTGCAATTTATTTTCTCATTCTAAATAAATATTCTATGTAACGTCTAATTTTCAACTAGCATTCTTTTCCTTTTACAGGCCCCCTCAAATTGCATTAGCTTGAGGCTCCTTGCAACCTGGATCAGGCCTTGACCATCAGATACAGATTATTCATAATGACTTTCAAGTATTATCAGGACTGGCTAAATTGAAATATCCCCAGTGCTTGAAGAATAAGGTGACCTTGAAGAGCAAAAGTAGAAAATTCAGCAAATTTATTGATAATATGAGCTAACTGCAGAAGCATTAAGAATCAGAATATATGCCAGGTGTAAAGTGGAAATATTAAGTCCTGACAAATTAGTCAAGTCTTCTCTTTAAGAGTACAGAAGCCGTATATGACTTTTTTGATCGCATCCCAGTTTCTACATGATTCCTGGCACAGTTGGTGCTTAACAAACATTTGTATAATAAATGAATTAATAGGTAATTAGTATAAAAGAAACCATAGCCTTATTAAAGCTCTGACTAAAAGATTTTAATTATGTGGGGTCTGAAAAAAGAAAGCAAGAAGTGGAATATGTTAATGTTTTCAGCACCGTCTAGGGAAGAATAGGTTCTAGCATCTGCAGACACTCGGTGTTCTTGATGGTGCTCTGCCCGCCGTGGTGTTTTCACTGTAGTGTAACAGAGCTCCAGGGTGCTATTACTAAGACCATCCAAGTATTCCCTCTCTTGGATTTCCATCCTGCAAGCCACCTGCTGATTTGCAATGCGGTATCTTAGAAAGAATATCCTTGAGAGGGAGATTATGGTGACAGAAAAGCAAGTTCTGGTCCCAATTAAATTCACATAAGATTTCTATTTCTCATTGTAATTTAATTTTTTTTGTATTATAAAGGGAGATTGAATAGAATCATCTTTAGTACTTACTCAGAAAAATAAGAAGACCCTTGAAAAATGAAACTAGTAAGTGGTGATGTTAGTTACCTGGAGAATTGCTGTATACATAAGGCTTTGGACTGTGGAAATCAGTGCCCCTGTCTGGCTACTCTTTCTGAATTCAGTTGTAGACCATGGCCTGCACTGGGCTACTCCCCCACAGGACACTCTATTAGAGCATCCAGGTGACTTCAACAAAGATATCACTATACCTGTCCTTAACATCACCACAGTACAGAGACTTAGTTCTATGCTGTGTTGTCAGCCCAAATTCCCAGAACATGATCAGTGGTATTTTACTTTCTAGAAGAAATGTTGACAATTACAGAAGAAAAGATCTTTTATTAAGTAGGAAAAGGGGCAGGAGGGTTGTGATACCCAGAGGAGATGTACCCAACTATGGCTGCTGACCATAAATCCAGGGGTTTGCAGTCCTAGACCAAATTGGTCTCCTCTGTCTTGCAAGATACTATCACTAGGTATCAAAATATATAAATACTGGTGAACTGTTAAGGAGAAACAAGATATTTGCATAGCTTCAAAATCCCTTCCCCATAATATTTATTAATTTCTGTGATTGTTTTAACCTATTCACACATGATTTGACACTCCTTTCTCCAGGAGGTGGAGCTTAATTGTTTTTCCCTTAAGTGTGGCCTGGACTTAGTGACTTACTTCTTGTGAATAGATTATGCAAAGGGAAACAGGAATTTTACAATGGAGAAACATGACTGACACCACTTTAACCACATGATCCAGGTTAACATTATGTGTCATGTTAATTTCATGTACCCCCAAAATGATGAGGCAACAAGAGTACTTCACCTCTGTGGTATTCTTTCCAAAAACCAATAACTTCCTGGGAAAATATCAAACATAAATAAATTTAAAGATATTCTGTATAACACTTGGTCTATATCTTTGAAAAGTTTCAAGGTCATGAAACACAAACAAGCAAACAAATGAAAAATACTGAGAGTCACAGATTAGAGGGTATTGAGGAGACATGATGGCAAAATAAAACAGTGTCATGGGCTGGGTTGTGTCCCTTCAAATCTCATATGTTGAAGCTCTAATCCTTGTTACCTCAGAATGTAACTGTATTGGGACACAGGGCCTTTAAAGAGGTAATTAAAGTAAAATAAGTTAATATGCCTGGGCTCTAATTGAATATGGCTGATGTACCTATAAAAAGAGGAGATTAGTACACAGACACACATGAGAAAGACCACGTGAGCACACAGGGAGAAGATGGCCTTCCATGGAGCCATGCCTCAGAAGAATCCTCCCCTGCCAGAACTGTGACTTCTGCCCTTCAGAACACTGGGAAAATAAATTTCTGCTGTTTAAGTCGGTCTGCAGTACTTTATTATGGCAGCCTTAGAAGTCTGATACACATAGTTCTGGACTGGGCTCTGGCATACAAAAAGGACACGAGTGGAAAAGCAGGTGAAATCTAAATAAAGCCTATAACATAGTTAATAGTAGTGTTCACACGTTAATTTCTTAGTTTTGATAAATGAGCCAGATGTTAGGATGTTAACAGGGAAAACTGAGTAAGGAGTATATGGGAATTCTCTCTACTATCTTCAGTTCTTTTGTGAATATAAAAATATTTCAAAATGAAAAGTTATCAAAATCTAAGGTCAGAGAGAAAAACTAAACACATGTGCAAGACAGGGCATCTCAGTAAAAAGAAAATGAACCTGGCCTCACTATAAAAAACTAAAATAAAGAAGACACCCAGAGGTGACATCAGAGGGCTTGTCACAGTAGCAGAGGGAAGGATGCCAAGGAGATGCTGTGCTTTTATTAAGCACTCCTAGCTCTATGTGCATAGTTTCACTTAATCCTCAGGCAACCTCAGTTATAGTTATTGAGATCTTCCCCCATTTCAGTCTTGAGAACATTAAATTTGAATCTGAAATTTTCAAACGGTCAGCGAATTCCCAGTTGTGTTTCCTGTCTCATTTAAGACATCACTTCCTCGTGTTTTATGCACATCTGATTCAACACCAAGACTGGTCACTTTGAGCTGTCACATGTTTCTCTTCCACAAGTATTTCTCCTTTTATGCTGCCACCACCCTGATGATGATGATGATGATTGTCTGGGTATTTGTGCTCTACAATCCACGAGGCCCGGAAGGCATGTGGAGCCTGGTGTCGTGAACTCACGTTGTGTGAGAAAACTAACAGTGGTTTCCTAGCTCTGTTCTCACCCAGTGACTTCCCTTGTTCAAAGAGGGGAAAACAGCCAGTATCCTTAACAGGGCCTATGAGACCCTTCACAGACACTTGTTTATTTCTCAAGTTTGTTCACTGATTCTGCATCACAATATGTGCTCACTTAATATGCATAAATGCATGAATTAATGCAAAATTCATAAGAGAAAGTATTGGAATGGACAATTTCAATTCCTACCATCATTTAGTGAGATAGATAATTAAGGACAACATTGTAAGTGCTGTAAAAGGAGTGTGCAGAGAGCAAAATCCAAGGCTTAGCTGAGGAGGTCAGGCAGGGAAGGCAGAGTTTACGACTTAGTATATCTGAATTCTGAAGGACATTTAGGAGTTCACTCTTCATTCAAAGGTAGAATTACATTTCAGACTGGGAAGCAGCATACACAGATGTGCAGAAGGATAAGACAAACCAACATTTTTAGAGAACTATGAATCTTTACCTTGTTTGAAATACCCCTTGCCCATGTTTGAACTCATAAAGGCCCTTAGTCTTGTTTGAGATAATCATAATATCTGGGCTGACTCAGTTTACTTCCTTGTTACTTGGACACAATGTGTGCTAAAAACACAAATAGTCTTCTTTGCATGACCCTGGGTATTCAGAAGCTTAGAGGACACTTCAGTTATATAGATAGATAGATAGATAGATAGATAGATAGATAGATAGATAACAATCAATAAATGTGGGTCATTATTTGTGTGCCAATATAAAATCTTAAACTCAGGAGAAATTTACATTTTAACAAAAATATGTTATGAAAATTTGCAGCCAAACTTGAATATGAACAAAGAAAACTCATATATTCTGGAACTTGAACCCTAGGAGGAAAGAGAGACAAAAAGTCTGGTGTACTTAACTGAGATCACACTTTTTTTTTATTTATTTTTTTATTTTATTATTTTTTATTTTTATTTATTTTATTATTTATTTTTTTGAGACAGAGTCTCACTCTGTTGCCCAGGCTAGAATGAGTGCCGTGGCATCAGCCTAGCTCACAGCAACCTCAATCTCCTGGGTTCAAGTGATCCTACTGCCTCAGCCTCCTGAGTAGCTGGGACTACAGGCATGCGCCACCATGCCTGGCTAATTTTTTTTTTTTTTTTTGTACATATATTTTCAGTTGGTTCATTAATTTCTTTCTATTTTTAGTAGAGACAGTGTCTCACTCAGGCTGGTTTCGAACTCCTGACCTTGAGCAATCCACCCGCCTCGGCCTCCCAGAGTGCTTGGATTATAGGCGTGAGCCACCACGCCCGGCCGCACTTAAAAGATTTTTTGCTAAAGTATGAAGAGAAAACACATAGATAGTGCATTAGTAAAGACAGAGAGAGACTTAAATAGATTTAAAAAAAGAAAAAAAAAAAAAAAAAACCTATGAGTGGGCATTCCTGAGACTCAATAGGGATACTGAACTCGTGTTACAGGAGGGAAAAAAAGCAAAAGTGTTTTCATATCTCTATTCTTAAATAGGACAAGTTGTCATTATTTGCTGTAATCTAAATGTCCAACTGACAGATGTGTTCTAGAAAAATCACAGAGGCCTTAAATGTTCCAGAAATCTCTGGTCTTGGGTTGATAACCACCCATTTCCATGAATAATGCCACATTTGACATTATCTGAATTCTGGCCAATCCCAGTGAGCATTTATATAGCGTTTTCTTTTATAGAAACCCTTCCAGAAGATGCCTTACAAGAATACATTATATATGACTCCAGCCTCTTAGGCTGGGAACAAATCAGTATTGAGTTCTTTAAAGAAGTAGACTCTGGAGAATTAATTTGGAACCTGAATTATGCAGGTTGGAGCAATTCAGGACTAGCAAGCACAGTATAATGCAAAGAGCAAGACCTTTGTTACTAGGCAGACCTGACTGTCAATCAAAGCTCTACCACATGTATACTATAAAACCTTGGGAGAACTGTCTGTCCCTTTCCTCGTATATAATATTAATATTATAATTCCTATCTCATAGGGTTGGTGTAAAGAGATCTTAAAATATGTGACAAATATTATCTTTAAACATTAGTGGCCATTTTCCCCCTGACTCCAATATTTTATTTTATCCCTTGCCTTTCTATTGCAGATGAGTAGGTTATTGCAACTCTTAATAAGTCAGAGAAACAATGACATAGCAGGACATAGAAATGATATAAATAAAGCCTTGGCTTTTTTTCTTGAAACATTCTCTCTGAGGGCATTTCAGGCATAGGAGAATACAGGTGATCTGAAAGGAGAGATGCCTTCACTGAGGTTAGAGAACATCCTCTTTACTGGAACTAGGGAGAAGGACTCGGTGAAGCAAAAGGAAAGCAATACAAAAGATTTCTTTTTATTTTGTTTTATTGTCTGAGTTCATTTCATTGTGGTAAGAATCCTTAACATGAGACTCTAAACACATTTCTATGTGTACAATACAGTGTTGCTAACTACAGGAAGAATGCTTTATGGCAGATCTCTAGAACTTATTCATCTTACTAAACTGAAACTTAATACCCATTAGTTAGTGACTACCCATTATTGCCCCCAGCCCTTGGCATTCACTATTCCACTCTCTGATTCTATGAATTTAATTATTTTAGATGCCTCGTATAAGTGGAATCATGCAGTATTTGTTCTCCTGGGACTGGCTTATTTTACTCAGTGTAAAGTCCTCCAAGTCCATCCATGTTGTTGCATATTGCAGACTTTCCTTCTTTTATGGGTGAATAACAGTCCATTATATGCATACACACTACATTTTATTTATCCATTCAGACACAAACAGTTTCTTAAAGCAATCCTATGTACTCCCCCTTGGCTGACCTCCCAAGGCTTGATGCTAGGAGGAGGGTGTTAGGCCTGGTGAGGTGTGGAGGCCCCTGCTTGGGGGCATGAGAGGTGGCAGTCCAGAGTGGAGGTTGGAGCTCAAGGAGGGGAGACGGGCCTCCCTTCATGGGGCAGTGGTGGCAGTAACCCCAAATAGGGAGTCAAAGTCTTAGTGAGATGCCAAAGCTGTGTGTGAGAGAAGAAAAGTAACTGCTAAACAGGAGATTGATTACATACAAGGGAGACTGACTAAATAGTGCAGATTTCAAGATAACTGGAGCAAGGTCTCGAACTTGAGAGAAGAAGTACTAGTATGAAAAGAGAGAAAAACAAGAATGAAGTCTATGATGTTGCAATGGAAGCATCAGTATAACAGAAGTATCTAAGTATAATAGACAAAAATAAATAAACAGAGAAGTGTGTGTATATGTGTGTGTGCGTGTGTGTGTGTGTGTGTGCATGCCTTCCCGAGCTTTCTCTAGTGATGGGCCTGGGAATAGCCACACCTCAGTGTTTATAAGCACACACAGCACCTCAGTCTTGATTTCCTAACACTATGTTCTACTAAAACGAACATGAATTCCTTGGAGAAATGACTGATTAGAGGGCCCAGAAAGTACAAAATGAACCTGGAACAGTTTTTAGTCCCAGGAAGTAAGGAAGAACACAAAAAATGGTGAGATCATGTCAAAAAAACAAAGAAGACAACTTGGAGAGGGTCCCTATTAGATAAATTCAGAAAAAATTGAGCATCCAAATAAAAAAATGATGGAGACCAATTCTATCCTAGTGAATAAAGTAGGAATTCTTGAGTCCCCACTGATATAAATAAACAATATAAGTGAGTAATTCAAGAGAAGAAAAAGTTTCCTTTACAATAGAATGCCAATTAATGAGTAGAAGAAATGGTGGGATGAGAAAATCACCTTTGGCAATTGGAATTATAATAATATGGCCGAGAAATGGTAATGATACTAACACAAAAGGGTAATATTTGAAAAGGGGTGAGATATTTATATAGTCTCAATACACCTCTGCAAAAATAACAACAAATTACCAGAAAGAAAAGGAACAGCCTAACAGTGGAGAAATTTGGCCACCATCATTTTATTCAAAATACCAAAGTTAACATCAACATCCACAAGACAAATCAAAATTGTGCACCACCTAAAAGGATGCAATGAAAAGAACACAGTGTCATTTTTGTGATATTCTTGCCCCAAATCATGAAAAAACAGTGCACGCCCAGACTGAGAGATATTCCACAAAATAATTATACTGTAATTTTTAAAGGAATAAAGTTTGTGAAAGTCAATAAAGACAGGATAATTCAGCCAAGAAATCTGACAACTAAATGTGATTATAATGTACTGGAGGTATCAATGGATGTATCACTGTTAGTGACATATTAATTTAGTTTCATATTTCACTTTTTTCCCAGGGCATTTGAAATCTACATCTGGGGATAGCACTAGTTAAAGTTTTCTGAGTTGACAAAATTTAGGATTCTAGAATGTGGATTGCCGGGACAGAAGGCAATCATTAGGAAGTTATGTGTTATGTGTTAAGTTGCTAAGTTCTAGAGTAACTTTTTGCCAGAGTTGGAATGAGAAAAATCCTTTTCTCAGTTTGCTCAAGAACACAGAAATAATAAACTCTAAACATTGGGTTTTGCCTTCAATAAGTGGTGTACAGTACAGTATCCAGGCTTACAATTGCAGGTTTCCACCTCCACTATGCGTTGACATGGTTTCTGATGAAGGGACAGTATGTTTATGGGCTTGTATTTCTTCCCTACTCAGTCTCAGGATTTAAATCCAAGCATGGGAGATAAATCAGCAGAGGAATTGGCAGAAGTTTGGATGTTTTAATGCACATTATAAAAATGTAGCCCCCATGACAATGAACACAAAGTACTCAGATGATAACCCATGTCTGTCTTGTTTTCATATATATCCTCAGTGCCTAGAACACTAAATGGGATATAGCAGGCAATAATTATTTGTTGAATGAATCAACAAATTAAGTAAACAGAAGAATGCATAGGTGAGAAAACATTGTATAAAGAGCATCAATACCTCTCTCTTCCCTTTCAAGGAATGATTGCTAATTAAGTTCATTTATCTCTGGGTGGGCCCCAAATTAGACAACCGTCTTATGATTTTTTAAAAAAAATCAGAAATGTCACCATGAAGAGCAGAATTTTATAAATTGAAAACATTGATTTAGACAACAAGGTATAATATACTTCATTGAATAGGTCGTCTAATTAACTTATTTTCCCTAATTTTTAAAATAGTGTTAATAAGCAAAATTTATAAGTTCCAGTTATTTTCCAAGGGAATAAAGAATCTTAGCTTCTGAGTTTGGGCCATAAAACCAGTTGTTTCATTTCAGAGAAGGGCTAGTAATATATGTACTAATTTTACTCTGAGCTTTGACTTACATGATTAATGAAAGTATTGTCTTTCAACTGATATGAAGGAGCTTTTTAATGAAGATATTAATTTTTGTGTTTGTGTGTTATTACTTAAAGATACAAGATAACCTGATTTCTTCTCTTTGTAATGCCTATATTAAATTCACCTACATACTGGTTGGGTCCTGTCAACCTAAGTGATTATTTTGTGTTCCTTCTTTCTCTCTCTCTCTCTCTCTCCCTCCCTCCCCTCAACTCTTTCCCTCCCAGAAATCTATCAGATGAATGCTGTCTTTTGTTTTAATGGTCCTGCTTTCTATTACTCTATATTTGAGTAATATAAATATACTCAAGGAAATATTTTCTGTCCCATATCACTATTCATATTTTGGGTATTTTATTTTTACTACTTATTATGTTTTTCATTTGCAGGGTTTCCAGTGGGTATTTGTGCATAACCATCAAAATTCTTGCATCATAAATAAAATAACCTCAATTATCTTTCAAAAATTTCATTGATCATTGTTCTAAAGTATTTTTTTTTTGTCTGCTGTATTAGCTCTGTTTCTTTGTTTCTTCATGATGTTAGCACTATCCATTCTTCCTGTAATTTTTATTTGTGAGCTCGCGTTTGAATTTAGGATTTTCTTAAAATCCTTTAGCTGATTTTATGAATAAATCTGAATGCATTAATTTCCTTAAACGGGGATCCCTTTTCATTACCTTGAAGTTTAATCCCTATATTGTTGCTTCTATCTTCCCTGTTAACACTGTCTAGTAGTTTCTGGAAAGGCATTGGTATGTCTTTTTCCTCTTTGATAAATTCCAAATTTGCCCGCAGCCTCTCCTGGCTATTTTATAACCTTATTCTACCAAAATTTATCCTTCTCATATTTACACACAATCACGTAGTTACTCACTGCCCCTCAATATTTCCAGAATTTGGTACAATATATATCATCCTGGCCTTCTAATTATTTAAAGTGATTATATTATGCTGTTATCTGAATAAATTCACAATTAGAAAGATATATTATGAGAAAAAAGTCAGATTACAGTTGGTGGATATTTTGTGTCTATTTTTTGTCCAGCACACATACTAAACACTATATAGAAGCAGCAGCAGTAATATGATCCCTATAGTAGGTTGTACATTTTCACAATCTTCCAATTGTTTTCACACCTATTATATTTCATGTTGGTTTTGATGCTTAAAATGTCCCTGTGTATTGGGCAGGACAAGTATTACTTTATCAATTGACAGGTGAGAAAACAGTACATTGCTTTCTTCTTTATAATAGAAAAATCATGAAACATTTTCAGACTCACTGATTCTAAATTCAGTAAATGGCTTTTATGCCATGGTAGTATTTCTCTTGGTAGTAATACCATGCATTAGATAAATACATATTATGAATATGTAGGTATGTATTTGCATGTGGTATACATCTGTACTTATATCTATCTATCTATCTTCTATCTGTTTATATCTCTTTTAACGTCGGAAGGCAAGGTAAAATTTTTTTCCCATTTCAGAAGTAAGAAAAACTGTGGCTCAGGAGGCATAATTAACCTGTTTAAGGACAAAGGGCAACAAGCTATAAAACACAAATACAGTCTCTTATAAAAAAAAAAAAACTGCCTTCCTAAAATAGTACAACACAACCAGCTGTCTGATTAACATGGAAGAATGGCATAGTGCAAGAGACATTTAAGATGTAATACAAAGAATATATTTTCAATGACACAGAAACTTACTACTTTAAATTCTCCTAGGATGTTAAAACTTAAAATTGATTCAGCTTTACAACAAAAAAGTATACAAACATAGAATATTACTTTACTTTCTTATAAGAACTCCCAGATAAGCAGAGAGAGAATTTATAGAAATCCTTAAATTCATTATCTATAATGCATTATAGAAAAGACTGTAAAATCAAGAAAGATTAATTGATTTGTTAATGGCATAAAAATTTTATGATGGAGCCTAGACTTGGACCTATGTTTAAAATACAAATCTTTTATATTTTTATTACCATATAGTTCCTCGACCTGGGGGAAAAGTTAATCTTTTTAAACAATCAATAAGCTCTTACTATGTACAAAGCAAAGTCAATGAGTGATCATGCAGGAAGTGGTACTTTTAACTGGAATGGAGAAATCTGGAAGAGAAACAGGTGGGGTGGGGGATAAAAATGTAAAAGTATTTTGAGGGCCAGGCACGGTGGCTTGTGCCTGTAATCTTACCACTAGGGAAGGCTGAGGTGGGAGGATCACTTGAGCTCAGAAGTTTGAGACCAGCTGAGCAAAGAGCAAGATCCTGTTAATACAAAAAAGAGAAAAATTAGCCGGGTTAGTACCAGCTACCCAGGAGTCTGAGACAGAAGGATCACATGAGCCCAGGAGTTTGAGGTTGCTGCGAGCTCTGATCACGCCACTGCACTCTAGCCCAGGTAACAGAGTGAGACTCTGTCTCAATTAAAAACATATATATTTTGTGGACACCTGGGCATATGTAATTATATCTAAGTACTTGTACATTCTTATTAATTGCATTCCTCTATGAAATATTCTTCTTTTTATACATTAGAGAAATGTTTTTTCTATGTAAGCCAATACAAACGTGTCTTCCTTATTCTTTGTAATATTTGCATTATATTCCATTATAGGAATGTATTGTATTCAAATAATTTCCTATTGATCGACATATTTTATTCAAATTTTTGTTACTATAGATAATACTGAACATCTATGTTCAAATAACTCAGTATACTTTTGTAAATATATCTGGGACATTAATTTTGACAGCTTTATTTACATATAATAGAATTCACTCATGTGAAGTCTACAATTGGATGAGCTTTGACACACGTGTACTGTCATGTAACCACCGAGACAATGTTTTTTTTCTTTTTAAGGGTTTACAAAAGTTTATTAAGTATTGTCTAAGAAATAGGTTCATCCAGCATCAAAGAGCATCCAATGGGCTGGGTATTTCAACTGTTTTCACCCAGAGTCTTGCTGTGGCATTAAAAGAGAGAAACCATATTTACTTAACAAATAACAAATATTTTTTATTAATCTGTGTGACCTTGGATAAATCACAGAGTGAAAGGTTACTTTTTTTGTACCTCAGTTTCTTCGTCTGTAAAATGAAGATGTTGTACTTAGAAAATCCATTCTCATGTTCACTCCAGACTGCTTGTCAGCTATTATTTCCCCCTTGCTCTTAGGCAAAAATGGTGCACACAATTATTGATGATTTAAAAAAAATTTTTTTTGAATTACTTCATATTTGTTATTTATTGCCTTTATTCATCCATATTTCCTGCCATCACCACAATCTTGGTATGGATATTTCCATTACCCCAGAAAATTTGCTTGTGGTGCTCGCTGGTCCTTCGCCGTTTCCCCCAGGACCAAGGAACTGCTGATCTGGTCTCTGTCACTACAGTTTTGCCTTTTCTCTAATTTTATACGAATGGGATCACAGACTGTGTACACATTTATGTTACTTTTACATAGCATTTTGCTTCTGAGATTGAATTTTCATTTGGTATATCTTAGTAGTTATTCCTTTGTACTGCTGACAAGGATATTGAGTCTTCCAATCCAACATGAAAGTTTATTTCTTCACTTATTTGGGTCTTTTTAATTTCTTTCATTAATATTTTGTGGTTTAAGTATAAAGGTTTATATATATATGTACATATACACATATTTCATATACTGTATTCATATGTGTGTGTATATATGTGCCAAGAATATATCTGTGTATATATGTGTATTTGTGTTTTGTGTTTGTATTTATGCAGTTTGGCTTGCTGATGCTAGCTTAAATTTTTTTTAATTACAATTTTTAGTTGCCTGTGTTAGTATGTAGGAAGACAATTGATTTTTTATATTGACCTTGTATCCTTCTGCCTTAAATTCACCTACAAGTTCAAATAGCATCCTTATAGATTCCTGAGAATTTTATACTTATGTGAGGATAATCAGATCATTAGTCTTTCTTTAACAAATGCACATTTTATTTCTTTATTTTTCTTTATTACCATGGCTAGGACCATAAGTACAATGTTGGGTAGGAAGAGTAAGAATAGAAACATCTTGTTCCTGATATTAACAGGGAAAGCTCCCTATGTTCCACTATTAGTACATTTCTGATTCTTGTTTATCTGGGAATGTCTTTATTTTGTCTTTATTTTTGAAAAATAACTGTACAGAACATAGAAATTTTGTATGAAGGCCCTCACCACCACCTCCAGCACTTTGAATGTCATTGCATTTTTCTGGCCTCCATTATTTCTTATGAGAAGTCAGCCATTATAGTACTGTTGTATTGTTATTTCCCTGAACATGAAGCATTAAGGTTTTTTGTTTTTTCCAGCTTTCAAGATTTTCCTTTCATCTTTGCACTTCATCAGTTTATCTATGTGTGGCTGTGTAACTCGGTGTGGGTTTCTTTATGTTTAACCTACTTTCTTGAGCTTCTTGGGCCTGTAGATCCATAATTTTTATCAAATTTGTAATTGCAATGTGCATTATTTTTCATGTATTTTTTTTTTTTTTGCTTCTTACTCTAAAAATATCTTGTCCTTCTCTGTTTCCCACTATGCATTTGTTGGTACAGTAGTAGCTTTCGAAAAGTTGTTGAGATCCTGTTCATCTATCTCCAATATTTTTTTCTGTATCATTTTAGATTGGATAATTTCTATTGATCTGTCTTTAAGTTTACGGATTCTTTTGGTATTTTAAATCTGCTATGGAGCCCTTCTAATGAATTTTTCATGTTCGTTATTACAATTTTAACCTTGAGAATTTCCATTCATAATTTTTCTCCATATTGTCATTAAGCATGATCTCTTTCAGTGTTTTGAACATATTGATAATAGCTGCATGGGTTTCGTCATCTGAATCCAGTATGTAGGAACACTCAGAATCAGTGTCTATGGACACTTTTTTCTTGTGCATGGGTCCTAGTGATGAGTTTCTTTTCATGTCTTATAATATTTCATTGAACAGTGGACATTTTAGATAGCATATTATAATAACTCTGAATTCTGACATTCTGTCCTCCATGGGTGGTGGTTGGTAATGTCACTGTTGTTTTATGATTTAGTAACTTCCTAAACTTAATCTGCACATTCTATCTTCCACAGGCTGAAATTTAGTTCTGGATATCAGTGGTCTAGCTGGGAATTTAACTGGCAGTTCTGGATGGTGAGACAGCCATAGGGTGCTTGCTAATCTCCATGGTACCCTGGTTTATTGAAGACAGTGTGCACATGTAGCAGGGATCATAAAGGGACTTGAAGTCTACTTTTATGCAGGTCATCCTAACTTTTGATGGATCCAAAATTGGGCTGAGGCTGTGTTCAAACACTTTGAGCTATAAGGTTTCCAATATGTTTATGGATCTATGCGTTAGCTGGGGAACAGACACAAACATAAGGCTCTTCTAAAGTCTCCTCCAGCTTTTACTTTCCACCACTCTCTCTCTAACATTTTGTCCACACAAGCATGCAGGGTTTGTCATCAAGGATCTGTGGGTGACTTTCTCCCTTTCCAGCTGCAAAGGCACACTGCCTTCAGTCAATCCAGGCTACCATGGAGACAGCAAGCTCTGTATGGCTTTCTCACCTCCCAGAACTCCTAGTTAAATTCCCAGGTTGTCTACTGATCTGTTGCTTGTCACCAATCAGGCATTCAACCATTGTCTCTCCTTGTGTACTTGCCAGATTGTTACTTGCATTGTTACATTATTATATTATTATTGTTTCTTAAAAAAAAAAAAAGACAAAGGGGGGCAACTAGGGGGAGGCGAGAGAGACTTTCCAATTAAGTTTCCTTTATGACCTATAGCATGTTAAATGTTTCTTCATATAGGTCCTGTGCATTTTTGATAAGTAAATTCTTAATTATTTTATATTTCTGGTTACCATATAAATGGGATAATTTTTTCTCATAAATATCATATTGTATTTAATTTTTCAGGAAAACTTCTAATGTAAAACTGTAGCATTTCTAACAATGGGAGGATTGTTGTTTTTCATAGTCACATCTTAATAATGCTTGCTCATAAAATACTGTAATTATCAGCCTAAACTCAAACACAACTTCAGAATAAGGGCAATATAAACTCTATTCAAACATCATAAATAGTTTATTATGCATTTAATTTTCCATTTATGTTTTTATGACATTTTCTTCAAAGATATTGGCATCAGGGCTTGCCTTAAAAAGGGAATTGTTTTCTTTAGTGTATACCGGAGATAGTCAATGCAGACTAATCATGGGACTTTACCGAAATCAAATCTTTGCATTTTATAGATGAGAACTTTAAATATTGACAGGAGCAAGAATATACTGTACTTTTCCAATTATAGCATTTTTAGATATAAAAGGACTTAAGTCCTACAAATTCTTCTTGTCAAAGCATAGTAGGTTTTATTAATTCATAGAATAGGAGAAACAGCCGGATATGGTGGCTCATGCCTGTAATCCCAGAACTTCGGGAGGCTGAAGCAAGAGAATCACTTGAGACCACGAGTTTGAGACCAGCCTGAGCAATATGATGAGACTCCATAAAAAAAAAAAAAAAAAAAAAATTAGCTTGGCGTGGAGAATCATGCCTGTAGTCCCAGCTATTTGCAGGGCTGATGCAGGAAGGTCTCTTGAGCCCAGGAGTTCAAGGCTGAGCTATGATGATGCCACTGTACTCCAGCCTAGACAATAGAGTGAGAGAGACCCTGTCTCCAAAACAAACAAACAAACAAACAAACACAACAAGAACAAAAAAAACACACAAAGAATAAATAATATGAGAAACAAAATTAAGAAACAAAGAGGGGAAATTTCCAAATTACCTAGAACTAAAAGGCAAAATGGGACTATAAAGCAATTAAAAAGCAGAGTCAGTCACACATTCATGTATGTTTCAGGGATTGAGCTAAAATTCCAAAAAGTACATTTCCCAGAATGTATTTCTAGTAGATTCTAATTTACATTCCATCAGTGAGAGTGACTGCCATAAAATTTGGAAGTCATAGAATTCTTACTACACCTGTAGAATCATCCAGGCACAGGACTTTGGAAGCTGTATATACAAGGCTTTGCAACATATTTCCAAAATCTTCCAGGGAATCACTTGCTTTAGTACTGTGACCTCCAGTATCCCTGCAGTGATTCATGTAACTTCTCATTTCCTCAAAACCATTGTTTTTTCCTGACCTCTACAATGCCATTTCTTAGAAGTATATTGTTTGTGCCCAATTTCTTGTATTTAATTCCTGAAATATTTTCCTGAGCAAATCATTGATCCAGTATTTGGAGATTCAGTAAACAATCATTAAATACTTGGAAGCTAAGACTGAATCTGTGGCAGATACATTTATTGTTCACTGGTTCATGTGCTCCCTCACATTTTCTGGAGTCTTTTCAGTTACATGGGGCTTGACGTTTAGTTCTGCTGTGGGATCTAAGTGGAAATTACTGACATAGCTTCTGGTATAAAAATCAGGATATTAAATGAATATTAAATGGTTTTGTCTTCCTGTGGCCTACATCCATTCTTAAGGGCAAAATAAGGCTTTGCTCTTAAGGATCAGGTATCTACCTGCTTGTGGCCTTTGAACACTGAGATCCCAAAGTTAGATGCCAATGCATGTCAAGAGAGATTCTTTTCCCATTGTTTTATTTTTCTTATGATTTGAATCCAATACAAATGATTTCATATGGTGTTTACTGTTCATAATTCCATGGACAGAGTTCACACTCATAAAAAATAAATGTTTATACTGTACAAAATTGCATAAAATAGCATTCATTAGATGTTTATGAATTAATTATAGATAATAATCTGTATTTTTATAATATTATTATTTACCAATAATATGTATGTTCCTGAGATAGAAATTAAGACATCTATGGTTATACTGAGTATGGAAAAATCTCTGCGTTTATTCCTTCATTCAACAAATATCTTTTAAGAAACTTCTCCGTACCAAACATTGTTCTGAGCACATTAACGTGAACTATATATATTAATATTAATCAGCTTGGGCTGCCATAATATAATACCACAGACTGGGGGATTTAAATAACAACAATTTATTTTTCACAGTTCTGGAGGCTGGAAGTGCCAGATCATGGTGTTGACAGGATTGCTTTAAATTCTGGGCATTCACTCCTTGCTTATAGATGATGCCTTCTTATCGTGTCTTCACATGGCCTTTTCCCTGTGCACTCAGGGAAAGAGATAGTACTCTGGTGTTACCTCTTTTTCTAATAAGGGCACAAGCCCTATTGGATCAGCGCTCCTCTCTCATGACTTCATTTAACTTTACTTACTGCCTAAAAGGGGGTTAGGACTTTAACATATTAATTTTGGGGGAATAATTCAGTCCATAATACCATACAAGCAAATTTATTATAGGGTTTAATTTTCTCAAAAGGAGTATACACTAAGAAAGTTGCAAAATATTTGTTTCACAGAATGAAGCAAGACTTAGGAAGAGCATCCTTTTCTAATATTTAAAGTACTTAATGCTACAGAAAGAATTCCAAATGCAGGTTTTCTGATTTTTAATATTTAAAAGCTATTTACATAAATTATATAAAAGTAGTTTGGTGAGCTTAATGATGCAAGTTTTTCTGGTTTTCACTTTCCAACACTTGGTTAACTTTATTGTCAGGATTTTTCTCCTAATTTCAAGATTTTAAAATGTACTTTCAGAACTGATCATCTTTAAAATGTGAAAATTATTCAACATATAAAGAAGTAAAAATGAGCACTTAAAAGTTACTTGAGAGGTCATGTACTTTTAATCTTTGATATTAAGCAAGTATTGAAACAAAGCAAATCTGACATTTTGTTGGACCAGCATACATGAAAAAAAGTAGCTACTCTTTTGACTTTACATATTACATCAGTTGAATTCATTAATTATGCCTGCACTTTGGAAAGTTTCCAATCCCTTGTTATTCTGACACATGTCAGGGAATCTATGGCATTTAACCATGGTGTCAAATAAAAAACTGCAGAAGAAAAATTTCAGGTCCCAAGAGAACAGTGATATTTTAAAACAGAAAGATTATAAAATGAAATTCTTCTTATACTCTATACAAACAAAAAGAAAAATGAAAATGGTTGCTTTATACATTATCTCATTATTTTATGGCCATGTTACATTAAAACAAAGTGAAAATTCGATATTCTCCATATTCATTTTTTTCTGGTTCAATAACAAATCTGTTCTCTTTACTTCTCACATAAAGTATTAGGTGTGATTATATTTCCTATGCTATACATAATGAACATTCACTCTTTTCTGTTTTCATTTTTATAGTATTGCAAAACATAAGAAAATAATAAAACTAAGACAATTTTTCTTTAAATTACCTACCATTTACTCAAATCAAATGTGTTCCTTTTACCTCTCTTAGTTTTTATCAGTGCTTCTCAAACACTCGCATGCATCAAAATCAGCTCCAAGACTTGTGAAAGCACAGATTTGCTTGGCTCCTTCCCCAGGTTTTTTGTTTGCTTGTTTTTGTTTTTTATAGAGATGAGCCCAGCCTGGAGTGCGGTAGTATGATCATAGCTCACCGCAGCATCCAACTCCTGGGTTCAAGTGATCCTCCTGCTTCTGAGTAGCTGGGATTGTAAGATGTGCACCCAGGCCCATATAATTAAAAAAAATTTTTTTAGAGACACGGTCCCTTTGTGTTGCCCAGGCTGGTATTGAATTCCTGGGTTCAAGGGATTGAACCTCCCACCTCTGCCACCCAGGTAACTGGGACTACAGGCACAAGTTATCGCACCTGGCAAGAATCTCTGATTCACAGATCTGATAGGTTTCTTTTCATTCTTCTTCATCTTGTTTTCTTTCTCTGCCTAATTCTGGGCTATTTATTCATATCTCTTTTTCAATTCATTTATTTTTTCATCAGTTATGTCATCAGTTAATATTTCTGAATGAATGAACAATTTTTTGGCTCATGTTGGGGCCTGCTTTGCTCATGTGTTAATCCAGACCCATGTTTTGTGTCCATGGCAGGTAACTCTAGTCCTACATTGCTGCTGAGTTGTTTATTTAGATACTCTCTAGCACCCTGGTCTTTCCAGGAAAGAAGTCCCATCCTGTGCCATCTTCCTGTCATGTTACCCTAGTACAGTGACCTGGGCTTCCTTGATGGCAACTGTATTAATTGTATTAGTTCTCTGTTGCTGCATAATAAATCCCCAATAGAGTCTTACATAACATAGCATAATCATAGAACTGAAATCTCCTCACGTTTGCTATATAATGTAACCTACCAAGGCAGTGACCTCCCATTGTCGTTGTCATAACCTATTGACTAGAAGCAATTAACAGACTCTGCTGACTCAAGGGGAGAGAATTATCCAAGGTGTAAACCCCAAGAGTAGAGATCACGATGGCCGTCTTAGAACTTAGCCTGCCACACTGGATTTCTTCCAATAGCCTCTTCCACATATTTGGTTCTAATAGATAAATCGCCTTCCTCGCAGCACCAATGGCTTGTCTCCTGGTCCCTGCCTCACCTCAGGGTGCAGGTCTAGTTCTTAGTTTCTGCAGCATCCAAAAAGTACCAGTCTAACATCAAGTCCTAGCAATATGTCCCGATCACTCTACCACATAATAATTCTGATGTAGTGGAAATAATACAAAATTTAAAGTAAACAACACTGTCTTCTCATTTGGGCTTCAAAATTAAGAGATATATAAGAATTTGGAAGTTATTTGATCTCTCAATCTCAGTGTAATAATCTATAATGTGAAGACAAGAACAATATACTCATAAGGATGTGTGTGTGTGTTAATGCAAAAATAAAAGCATTTAGCACATGGAAGACACCTAATAATTGATAATTATTTTTCCTTTTATTAATTTGTCACCTTTTATATATGATGTTGTACAAAGCTAGAAAAAAATCACATGAACATCTGCAGTTGTTTAACACCAGTAACTTCATGATATGTTCTTTGCTCTTCATGGGATGAAATCAAAATTTGAATCACTAATGCTGTATGCAAATCATTTTACCCAGAAAATTGACTAATTGTTTTACTCCTCTATTTTAAGTACACACAAATTCACATCTTTACTAATGATTAAGACCTTAATAGATTAATTGGCATATTTGTGGCAATGCTTATCAAGGTAGGAGCAGAGGTATGTCTGAATGTTAAATTAGAAAGTTACAAAATAAAAAATGAACAGGTCATTATGATCATTAAGTTTTTGATTTCATATATTCATGAATACAGTTGAATATGAGAACTTGATCTAGATTAAAAGAACACCAAATGCAGGGTCAATATCATTAAGAAACCCATTGTAGTTGCTACTCTCAGAAAGGAAAGTTAAAGATGACTTTTTTTCCCCTTTCATATGAAAAATTGCCTGAAGTAGGGTAGCCCATGGATGGCAAGAAGGATTTGTGGTCATCAGGGACCATTTTTGTTGTCATTTTTGCTTTTTTAAAACAAGGTAACACAAAGAATAAATTATGTTGTAGACTAAGAGCAATCTTTGTCATGGTATATTCCTTTTGGAAAATATTTTTTGCGTGCATAGACAACCTCAAAATTTCATCTCCTCTATGCCTGCTGCAGTTCTTTCTTCAGTTTCAGATAGAGTTCCTTTTGATCCAGTGGCCTATAAGCCTATAGAAAAATTACTTCTGCTCAACACAATCACTATATAATGATGAGGGAAGGAAAGGCAGAATTATCATATTTAAAAATGGCCTCAGAAAACAAGAGATGGGGGAACATTCCCAGCCACTGGTCATGGCACTACTGACAGAGCAGGCTGCAGGGGTTTCTTCTTAGCTGAAAGTATATCCTCATGATCTGCTCTCTTGGAATAAACTCTCTTATTCATTATTCCTTATTTCTGCTGTGTTTGTCTCTTGGAAATCTCTGTGTGTATATACAATGCATGTCCGTTATCTTCCAAAAATAGAAGCAGCCCATTCCAGTTTCTCATTTCCCATTTATGAAATCTTTCTGCAGTCAGAACCTCTTTATACTCTTTTTTTATCTCAGTAACCAGAATTTAGGCGCATAGATATGTAACCTTTTGGTTGGGTATATCACTGTCTTTAATAAATCAGAGGCCCCTTATTAAGGAACAAAAGGAGACTGGATATTAGGAAAATAACAATCATCGCCATAGAGGTTATCATCAGGAGCCCTTCATAAGTAGGGATGGAGTAGGATGCAACGGTGTAAACATGACAGGAAATTGATTAAGATGATCACTGTAGTTAAAATTATCCCCTACTCTACTCTCAACACAATTAGCTTTATTTGGAAAAATTATAAAGCTACCTTGATAGTACAAAATTTCATGCAGTATCATCACTACTCATCACCCTAGAGTGTATAGACCATGGCGATATTTTAGTGATGTTCTTATGGAGAGAAGATAATCAGACTAAAGCTGGGTAATAGGTGTTTATGTGACGATCCAAGTTATATCACCAACATTGATCAAATTAGTATGTCTAATATATGGTGACAAATTTGAGGTTGATCCAGGTGAGTTGTGACCTTCATGCACTTTTGTGATTATGCTCCATTCATAGCAGAGCTCATACTAAGTCAAGTACAGCAACCAATTTCTAGATGGTTCTGGAGGCTTATCATTGAGATCACACATAGAGGTCCAGGAATGTTGAGTGAAGTTTGACAAAGGTTGGATGGAGGATAGCGCCCAAGTCAAACAGGCAGACAGGTCGCTGCAGATAACCTGAGATAGGCTCAGAAAATCAAAGCTAAATCTCAGCCATAAGAACACACAAAGTGAGCGTGATGGCAGAGCAGAAGCTCAGTGTATTAAGCATCCGTAGGGGCTTACCACTGAAATCCAGCTATTCAATTTATGATACTAAAAATTTCAAGTCCTCCACTTTCTATCCTTCCTACAAAAATAGCTCATAGAGGTAATATTTGTAATATTATTTACTCCAAAAGTATATGATATGGCCTATTCTTGCCTACAGCATTTAAACATAGCCTTAACATTCAAGGCAAAATATTAATATCATAATGATAAGAAAGAAAGTGAAACCAGCATAGAGCTGGAGGTTAGGAGGCCTAAGTTTTCCTCCTATTAACTACTGTGTGATTTATATCATTACCGCCCCTCATTTGACTCCTCATTTTTTTATTTCCAAAATGAAGACATTTGAGCTGACGACTTCTAAGATCTCTTCTCACTCAAACCTTCTTCAAATCCAAGTATTCAGAAAACAAGAGTTATTTTCAGTTCTTCTTAAAAATAGTGATCCCTTTGTATGGTGACATTTATATTCCATCCCCTGTGTGGCAGGAGTGCATTTCTGTGTGTGCATGAACAAAATCCTGCATGTGATCTTTGCCCCCAGATAAGAGGCCGAGTGACCCCTTTCTTCTGTGATCACATAACTGCAGGCTCATCCAGAGTTTCAGTGACCCCCTGGGAGGGAGCTCCCTACAGCAGAGAACTGGGGTCAATATAACCAGGCAGAAAGCAATATTAGCCTTACTCCTTAGCCACCCGCATTTCCATATAAATGCTGCCCACTACAATAGAAAATGTGCTTTTTGCACTTCTGAGAAGATAATGATGAAGTCATTTGGGGATGTCATTTATGTTTCTCTTTTTGCTCAGATACTTACAAATTAATAGAATTCTGCCTAAGCCTCTCTGATTCTATGACTTTTCCCCTTTTCTCATTTGAGTGAAGTAGTAGAGGTAAGCACTAATCACAATTCAACAATTTATGAGTTTGGCCACCAGTGTTGCATTTATCTCTCCAAGTACAAAGGAAAAAGGATGCTCTGTCAATGGACAGTCTCTTTTAATCTTCACAACAGCAGTGAGGTAGGAATTTCTTTCCACTATTTTAAATATGAGGTAAAATTATATGTATCAAGTCACTATTGAATCAAATTCAATTTTTTCAATTCCAAACACACACATGAAATGAAATGGGGTGATGAGGAAAAAAAAAGAAATGGGGTTAGGCATCTGATGAAATTAGGGATTTCCAAGCTGTTGTGGAACAAAAAGTAAATTTTAAATGAAAAGCTTGCTCTCATCCTGTGAAATATGTTTAATGTGACTATCACGACTTAATAAGAGGTCTCTCTGAGAGTCTTTTTTTCATTTCCTGAGCCTGTCAGGTTTGGAATCCCACAGAGACTCAAATGGATTCCACACAGAGGGAATCTGGCAGATTAAGTAGCTATTAAGTCGTGGATAAGACTGTGGAAATGCATGGCTAAGGAAATCACCGTTTAATTTGCAGGTACGTCTTTTATTACAGATACCTGGATTACCTCAAAAATTTCTGAATAATCACACGGATTTACTGAGAATTTGTATCTATAACACTTTGAGATTTATTAAAGCTTCCACAGCACTAGCTGGGATAATTCAGGTCAGTTGAGTAGCTACTGTATAAATTAGGAATGTTTTTCAGCTGGTCGCAAGTAACAGCATGATGACTGCAGAGGATTGAATGTGGGCTTACTTGTCTTAATTGATAAGTCCAGAGCTTTGAGGCTGATGGCATTATTCCAGTAGCTTCCATATATCAAGATGATTGCTTAAATTCTTGCACTTTATTAAGTTTTTGCTTCCTTATGGCCACAGAACAGCACCTGATTCTGTAGGGATCGTATCTACATTATAGGAAGAGGGAAAGACAGGGACAAAGGTTCCTTTCAAGTAGTGTGTCTCATTTTGTCAGGAAAGCAGAATGTTTTCTGGAATTCTTACTCAGAAGAAGGCTGATTTTTTGGGTTTGTTTTTATTTTCTTAATGTGACCTGGACCAGAGTCATCAAGATATTTCACGTAGACACCTCCAACCCGAATGTGCTTAGGTGGCAAGGCTCATAGAGGTGAGGCAACAGGAAGCATCCCATTGTCCAGCCAGGCGCAGATGAATGAGAAATCTTACCCTTTAGAGAGATTTATTAGTAATTTGAAGAATGCAGACAGGAGTCTCAGAAAAGACAGAGGTCTCAGAAAAGACAGAGGTCTAGAAAATCAAGGCAACTTCTCACGTCGTTTTATTTTTATTTTGAGACAGAGTCTCACTTTGTTGTCCAGGCTAAAGTGAGTGCCGTGGCGTCAACCTAGCTCACAGCAACCTCAAACTCCGGGGCTCAAGCAATCCTGCTGCCTCAGCCTCCCGAGTAGCTGGGACTACAGGCATGTGCCACCATGCCTGGCTAATTTTTTCTATATATATTAGTTGGCCAATTCATTTCTTTCTATTTATAGTAGAGACGGGGTCTTGCTCTTGCTCAGGCTGATTTCGAACTCCTGACCTCGAGCAATCCGCCCGCCTCAGCCTCCCAGAGAGCTAGGATTACAGGCGTGAGCCACCGCGCCTGGCCTCTCACGTTGTTTTAAATTTTCTTTCTTGCACTATCTTTCTGGCCCAGAATAGGTAAGTGTTAGGTCTGGAGCCAGGAGAGAGACACACGAAGCCTCGTGTGTAGCGAAATGCTATTTATTTTGAGCCTCTGGATGCAGATGGGTGGAGGCAAAAAAGCGTCCATCCTAAGGGAGGGGAAAGCTCTAGGGTTTATAGAGGGTTTCTCCCTGGGTAGTAAGTAAATGGGCCAGAACAGGCCCACTTTGTAACAGGCCTACACTTGTAATAAATTCTTTTTCAAACAACCAGCTCCAAGACCCCTGCCCCAGTCACGTCCATCCTTTAGCTCCAGTGTCTTCCTTATCAGGAGAGAGGGAGGGATAGACTTCATCCCTAATAGGGGTGGACTGGGGGCGGGGAGTGGGGGTGGAAAGGATGCCAGCTGCAGCTGTCTGTTAGATTTACAATGTTCTAACTCTCTGGACTCCTGCAGCTATTGTTTTACATGCCTAAGTTTTGCATTAACCACATTCTGTCCTATACATACTTCTCTAGTTCCCACCTGGAACAAACCTAACAGTTAGGCTTTTCAGTTAGATATAGGGGCTATTGCCTTACACAGAAAAAATAATTTATTTTATGAATTATCTTAGTTTTATACCTGGGCTTAGGGGATATTGTCCAGGAAGTCCTGGGAAACATGCTTCATAAATCCATTAAGTGATGATTCCTTCTTCCTCCTCCTCCTTCTCTATTTCCTTCCTTCCTCCTTTCCCTCCCCCGCCTGTCCCACTCCTCCTTCTTTTCTTCCTCCTCCTCCTCCTCCTCCTCCTTCTCCTCCTCCTCCTTCTCCTTCTTTTTCTGTTACAACCAATCTTTAACCAGAGACACCCTTATTCAATAAATGAGAACTCCTTTCCTAACAAATACGATTAGTCTATTTGCTCATAGGTTTCGTTATCATGCTGCCAAGGGTATTAGACCGGGTCATCTGTCATTCTTTTCCTTCCCCTCGGATGCTTGCCCTGGTAGGGAGAGTATATACATTGTAGGCTAGTTGCCTTCATTTCTTCCTCTTCAGATGCTGTTTCTGGCACAGAGATGATAAGCTAATTACATTGATTGATATGGACGCTCTCTATAACCTTTTCTTCAGTGGAGCAGTTATTTATAAAATAACCAATTTGGGCTCAAAATGATTTTTTTCAGTGACATTTATGTTGAATCAGAAAAAAACTACCCACAAGGATTACCTTTCTCTCGACACATCTTGACTTGTCACTTACACTTTGCCCCTTCTTCCTATGATTAATTATAAAAAATAATTTATTTTCCTAGCAACTCATTTGAAGTTTTCTTTGCTTTCTTCCTTAATAGCCTATTTAATTATGATTTTTTTTTCATTCAACAATATTTACCAGGCACTTACATATCCAAAGAAATATGCTAGATGCTGGACACACAAGGTTAAGCTAATAGATATGACCTTAGCCCCTCATGGACCTTATAGTCTAATAGGGGAGAGAACAAAACATAAGAAAACATAAAATTATGTAATTGTGGGTTTTGATCAGGTATAAAAGGAAAACATATGGTATAATATTAGGGCCTAATGATGATCCTCTATGGGATAGGATCAGGAAATTTTCCTTTAAGGGCTTTCTTGAAGCCAACCTATAAATGATGAAAAGATATAGCTATGAGAAAAGTAATTCATGTCAAGAGAGTAGAAAAAATAAGGATTGATTATCCTAGGCACTATTCTTATTTCATCCCATGATGAATTTGAAAACTAGCTGTAATTATACCATTTTGCAGGTGAAAAATCAGTTTCAATAATTGGCCAACATTAATTGGTTAGGTCTTCAAGGCTGAATTCAAGCCCACCCATATATATTAGACCCAGACCCTTTCCATTTCCACAGGAAATGTTTCTGCAGTTCAATGTCTGAATGATCTCAGGTTCTAGGAACTCTGAGCTCAGTGACATTTAAAGTTTCCTCCTTGATGTCCACTGGTTAGGGCATGTAGCTTTTGAATATCTATTTATAAATATCCTTATTATTAAAGTTGGGGGCTTTCAAATGGTATAGCCTGTCTGAATTTTGATTGATATTTCTATAGCATTTCAGGTCACTTTACTGTTTTGAAAATGTTGCTGTATGGGAATTACTATTTTGAGGATTTTTCCAAGCACAGAACCTGTGTAAGCCTTAGCATTTGAGATTGTTTGCTTTGAGAATTCCATGTATTGTCTACTTGTCAACTTATGTTATGTTGTTGTTGTTTATGAGTTTGGACTTAAGATGCGAGGCTCCATTTCTGTTCCATCCAAAACAGAGAGCCCCTTGGGAGAGAATCTTGGCTAAATAGTCAACTTAGAGCTCTGAGTCTATGTTTGAAAAGAGAATGGTGTTATTATAATACCACTTGGCCAATGTATGTGCTGGAGTGTAAGGAGAAGAAGCCACTGAATGAAGCCTTAAATTATTATACTACCTTACAACTGGAATTATTTTGTCAAAGCTCAGTCAAATGGAACAAGATATCATAGTTACAATCTTTCATGCAGTTGCATAATAAAAAGGCTGAGACACCTAGGACAAACTTAATGGTAAGGATAGTCAGACCTCAGGTGATAAAATTAGGGAGGAATTAACCAGCTTGGATCCCATAAACCTGTTCCCCTGTCCCCTGCTGTCAGCTCCCTACCCACTGAGGCACCTGATGTTGTGGCCACAGAGTGCAATAATGGGAGGAGCTTTCTTCTGTTGGAGCCCCATAGCTGGCCCAGGAAGTGGCCCTGCATGGAGCCAGGCCTGGGGCAACTGCTGCTGCCTGCCACCAGTGCCACAATTTTGGTACCATGAGAGGTACCAGGGAGGACACTGGAACTAATTTTTCAGTCCCATGTCCTCTAGCTTATGATTTGGAAGTGGAAATGGTCTCTCCTAAGACCCAGCAGGGAACTCAGTTTATCCAGAGGGCATCCATAGCTGGGGCAGGGAAATTTCCATTATGGCAATATCAGATAGGGGGCTGAAGGACAGTGGCTGTGTATGTTGGACTCACACAAACGGAGACCTTAATGTCGATGCAGATGGTGTGAGAATAAATCATTACTGGAAGTGCATTCTGGCAGGCCTCCAGAAGGGAATGTCTAGACAGAAGAGTTTAAACAAAGTCTAAGAATTACAACAAAAACCTAATGAAAATCCCCTGAACTTTTGGAATGCATATACCAAGCACATCAGAAATATACAGATGCAGATCCAGAGGCCCCTGAAAATATGTGCATGGTTAATGTGACTTTTATAAAGCAGAGTGCTCTAGGTATATGAAGGAAATTAAAGCATTTGGAAGGGACAATTGTCATGAATCCCTTGCAACTTGTTGATATCGCCTTTAAAGCATATAACACTAGAGAAGAACAAAGTGTCCAGGACCCAGACAATGCAGGAGGGAGCCCAGGGCTTCATGCATCACTAGTGGCTCCCATCCAAATATCTCCACATGTGCCTCTAGTATGATTGAGAGTGGGGACTTGATTAGTGGACTTTTAAATTGATACGGGAGTGCCACCACTGCCAAGTCTCCTGGACAGGAATGGTCTGAGGCCCCCTGTGGTCTCTGCTCCAGGCTCTGGCACCAGCCATGCATCACACTCGAAAGGTCAGGCAGGCAGGGGGCAGTGGCCAGGCAGCAGTGGCTGAGGAACTTGTCATAGCTGGCTCAGGAGGCAGGCCCCAGATAGCCACCATCAGAGCTGCCACCGACTCCAGAGACCCCAACATCCTTGGCAGTCATGGTGGACCTGGGTAAGCAGCAGGAGTGCCAGGAGCTGTTCCAGAAGTGGCATAAGGTCACCTCCAAAGGCCCCGCCAAGCTCCTGATGGCTTTGAATACCTGGGCCTGGTGAAGCACACAGGAGGCTGCCCCTCCAGAACAGTTTATTTTGAAGTTCAGGCCTCAGTAGACTTGCACATCTTTGACTACAACTATGTCATTTGCAAGAATAAGGAAGTTCGATTCTTCCTGAGGTCGACCAAAAAGTGAGTAAGGCTATATGGGTTGATGGGACCCTGGGACAGGCAGAAAGAATTTAAATCCTCCATACTAATAAGTATATTCTCATGCAGGACCTACTTGCAATTAATGATATTGTACAAATGACCATGAATAGTAATCAGTCACCTTTGAATGGCAGGATGCCAAGACTAAGATGACCTCAAGATGTGAATTGTGTTGCATCCAGGGTTTTAAAAAACTCTCTTTCCCTGTTTAGTGATATCTTAGTAAGGGACTTACAGAACCTGAAGTTGGACCAAGGGATGCTATTATAAAGTATCACCAAAAAGGTGCAATTTTGCAAAGAGCAAGTAACTTATTTGGGATTCCAAATCATCCGGGGGACCTATGGCCTAAAGTCAGGTTGAAAGCAATTCATCTTAAATCTTAAGGTGCCCCAAAATAAAAGACAACTGCGTGGGTTCCTAGGAATGGCAGGTTTCTGTCACATTTGGATCCCAAACTTTGGACAAATAGCAAAGCCCGTGTAGGAGGCCCTTAAGGGGACAGAAGTGAAGCCCCTTACCTGGACCACTAACTGTCAAAACGCCTTTGAAAAACTAACGCAGAGTCTTAAGATGGTTCCTGCTTTGGGGTTGCCTGATTAGCAGAAAGAATTTAAATTATACGTTCATGAAAAACAAGGGCTGGAGTCTCAGTACAGAGGCTGGGAGACATCCCACAGCCAGTGGCATACTTGTCAAAGCAACTGGACAATACTGTGAGAGGACAGCCTGTTTGCCTCCAGGCAGTAGCAACTACATGTGATTTGTTATTAAAGACCTGTCTACCCTCAATCCTGCCACCTTGTCACCAGCTGAAGAGAATGAGCTTTTGCAGCATAACTGTTTAGAGACTCTGGAGGATGTCTGTTTGAGCAGGATGGATCTGTCATATCAGCTGATGCAGATCCAGATTGGGATCTTTTCACTGATGGGAGCAGCTTTATGGATAATGAAGGACTGGATATATGGTGGTCACAGAATGATGGGTACTGGGAGTAATGGCACTGCCACCTGGGGCTGCATCCCAGAAAGCTGAGCTGATTGCTTTAACCAGAGCTCTTCAGTTATCTAGAGGAAAAATGTAAACATTTACATGGACTCTAAATATGCTTTTATGATCATGCATGCTCATGGTGCCATTTGGAAGGGAAGGGAACTCCTTACAGCAGGAAATAAGGCCTTGGTGTGGGTCCTTAGGAGGCACCTACATGAATGCATACACTATGGATGTGATACCTTAATGGATTTAGGCATTTAAGAAGGCTGTATTTGAAAAAATAAATCAAGGTTACCCTTTATGTGCTTAAAACAATCCAAAGACAGAAAAGTGGCCTGCTGCATAGAGAACCCAACATGTGGGCAACCACTCTTTCAATGACTGGCAAATTGATTTCACTCAGATGCCTAAACTTGTATTAGTAGATACCTTTTCAGGCTGGGTAGAGGCTTACCTACCTGAACAGAGAGAGCATCTGGAGTTACCAGAATCCTTCTGAAGGAACTCACTCCAAAATGTGCTCCTACCAGGAGCTACTGGCCTGGGTCTTGGCCTTTCTGAGTTCCTGTGCTTGTACATCAGCATGAAGCAGGACAGGCCTTGGAGGACAATGGGATGACAGATGTCAGCAGTCCAGGCAAAGAGGCCAAGCAAATGGAGAATGTCATGCTGGTGATGGACACTGTGGGCAGGCAGCTGCAGAGACATCTCAGCAGCTCCTCCTTCTACAGTGAGGATGTCAGCAGGCACCACAGCAGCACACCTGAGCTGCAGAAAGCCAGAACCCAGAAGCACGAGGCCTGGAATCTGATGGGGCAGACAAGGCTCAGACAGGGAAGATCAAGGTGTCTGTGTCCTGGGACCACATGAAGGCCATTGAACTGCTCATCTCCTTCCTAAGCATCTTCCTCTTCTTATGTAACCACATTTCTGCCCTGGCTTCTAACTATTGGCTCAGTCTTTGGGCCAACAACCCCATTGTCAACAGGAACCAGGAGCACACTAAAGTCTGTCTGAGCATCTACAGAACCCTGGGCATTTTACAAGGTATCATCATGTTTGGCTACTCCATGGCAGTGTCCATGGGGTGGGAGGGATCTTTGCTTGCTGCTGTCTGCATCTGGATCTGCTACACAATGTCTTACGATCACCTATGAGTTTCTTTGAGTGGACCCCTAGTGGGAAACTGGTGAACCATTTCTCCAAGGAGCTGGACATGGTCGCCTCAATGATCATGCAGATTATCAAGATGTTCATAAGCTCCCTTTCCTCCATACAGGGTGATAATGGACCCTCCTTTGTATTGGAGGTAACTCAGTAAGTAAGAAAAGCATGAAACCATCTGCAGTGGGATAAGGTGTGGCCTCTTGCCCTCCTCTGGATAAGGGTGGCCCCTAAACCAGGCTTGAGTTAAGCCCCTAAGAATCAGTTTATGGGAGACCCTTCCTAGCACCCTGGGGTACGTATGGTGATATAAACATAGGTGAAGAAAACAGAACAAAGCAATATGTCAAGCAGATAAATTCTAAGCACTGTCCACAAGTTTGCCTCTTTTAGGCCTCACCCCAGTTCGAAGCAGAGAAGTGGAAGGGACCCTTTGAATTGCCTCTAACAATGCACAACTTATTCAAATAGTCAGGAGTAAAATCTTGGGTCCATCATAGCAGAGTGAAAAGATGTCCCTTGGAAGAAGAGGATCCAAGCCCCCGGTGAATGGGCCAGTCTTTAGGCAATCAAAAGCATCTTCTTGTTTAAGAAGAAGAAAAAGTGAAAATGCTGACATTTTTGCTATTCTTTCTTTGGTTATTTGTTCTGTCTATAGGGTGGAGAGACAACTCCTTAGTGAGGATTTCCTCTTATGCTGATCTGTCTCTCTGCTGAATTTGTCATCCTAAACTTCATTTGACACAGGTATTCCTGTCTGTGATTTCTGAATTTGCATTAGCTGCTCTCTCAGACAACCTATAGGGCATGACTAATAGCTTTCTACTCAGAGGTCCCATGATTCTTTCTTACCTAGCCCTGTATCAGACATTGTGTGCAAAGCAACAGTAAGGACCCATAGTCCTACTGGTGTTTCAGGTACCAAGCAGGGTAAAATCTCTCTTATTGGGTATTCCCCGCCACCCCCCTCCAACCCTTTTGTCTTGCCAATCCTCATGGTTGTAGCTTTGGCTTATGCCTTCTTTTTTGCCTAGTAATCTGTTGCATTCTCTATTTTTGTAAATCTACTACCAAAGCTTTGCAGTGGCATAAATAAGTATAAATCTCCCATCTAAAACATTGTATTGATTCAGCAGGAAGTAGATCAATGACTATATTGCTCTTTCTCCCACAGATATGGAAGGGTAAAATTGACAGGGGAATATGTAACAGAAGTAAGGGCCTGAAAGTGGCAAAATGTATTACAAGTTGTCTCTTTAACACCCCTCCCCCCTACCACTCTTTTTAGAAATTAAAACATACATTCCTTCCTGAGACCAGTATTAGAGGGGCAGGGGAGTGTTCTTTGTTGTTGTTGTTTTCTTTGTAACACGGGAGATGGCTCAACAGAATTGTCTTGGTGGAAGTTATGAGATTGTCTTCACCAGTGATGGGCTGGCTCAGAACCATCAACTCTAGTTAAGCAGCAATAGCCTGAAGCTGAAAACCCTCCCTTCGAAAGCTCTTCACTGCTGCTTATAGGGAGGACCATGGTACTTTAAGACAAGAGTCCGACATTCTCCTCATTTGCCATCAAATTAATAAACTTCTCTTTCCTTCTCCTCAAACCATTTGTCTTCATTCTTAGTTAGGCCACAGGGACAAGTACCAAGCTTTCAGTAATAGGCTGAACCTCACTCATAGAAGGAATATTGTTCAACCTCTAAATGACTGTGTAATCTTCAATCTTGGTCACTGAGAATCCTACAGTGTGGGAACACTCCAAACTGAAGCCTGAACCACAGTTAGGTTATTATTATCACTATTAGTATAAAGTGTCTTCAATCTGGTCTGTAGTCAAACTGACTTGGGCTGCAATTAAATTGTCTATGGCATAATGGTTTGAAGGTCCTCGGTTAAATTCGTCCCTCTTTTTGAGGAATTAAAAATTTCATCTCTATAAAAAAGTATTTTTTTTATTTCTCATCCATAAAGAAATTTGTGAGGACTAAATGAGATCACATATAGACCACAAAGCACTTTGCTTGGGTTATAATATGTACTCAATATGTGTAAGTTATCTTCTCCCATTAAAGACATTCCAACTCCTCCTTTCACTATAGCTGTCCATTCTTATTTTGAAGATCATTGGAACATTTACTATTCTTTCTCATGCCCTTAAATTAGAAAAAAGGTTAATGTTATGAGAAGAGCTAATAAATGACCTAGAAGCACTTTGCTGTTACAGATAGCTAAGATTGTATTAATTTATGATTATAGGCCAGAGAGTGGAGAGTGTGAGCAGTTCTTATTATACACATCATAATTCTGCACACTTCAATCAAGGGGCCCTCTCACCTCTTTCTATCTAGACTAAATCATTCTAATTGGGATTCTCTCTTGTCATATGCAAGCTTTGTCTCATCCTTGACAATCTCTGTCCCTTTTCCATCATGTTAATAAGGTTATTCATGAGAACGAAAATAAAATCTTAACTCCCAAGCTGGCTGAATGGACCCCCTCTTGGCTAAGGGGACCTAAGAAATACCATAAAACTGAGTTGTTGGCTATGGGAAGGGAGGTCAAACCTCATCTTGCCCCCTCCCTTCTTGGAGACATCCTTTGTAACTCATTAATAGGCTTAAGGCTATGCAAGACAATGATCAAATCACACCTGCAGGCCATCAATTTACTCATCAGACCTCTCCAATTTCAGTAAATGTCAGGTGGCTTATCTCTGATTAACAGTCACTCTTAAGCTAAAACACAAGCCTTTAGACAAAGCTTCATTTCTCTACCCAATTACAAATCAAAGACTCTTTAAAACCCACCTAGAACTTATAAGCCCCCAACTTAAAGATGTCTGACCTTTTTGGGCCAAACTAATGTATGTCCTTGAAGCAGTTTAAGAAATTCACCCCAAAATATGACCCTTTGGTAGAAAGAGTATTTTGAAGTAAAGGCCCTTAGAGATCAACAGGCATTGGAAGGAGGCTTTCCTTCTATTTGCCTAAAACTACATCAAATCCATCAAATAACAATTAACTTCCCTTCTCTTCCCTGTTATCTCAAATATATTACAGGAAAGAAGATAAAAAATGCAACCAGACCTGGCCCAAATAATTTTAAATATAATACCTGTCTCTCAGGTTAATTAAATGTGCAAAGAGAATCATTTACAAGTCAATCTGTTTCCCACCATCCACTCATTCTCCCTAGTAACCATTCATTGCCCCTAAATAGAATAATCTATATTCCTCATCCCTCCTTTCCCTCTAAAATGAGGATATATAAATTTCTGGACCCCATTGGGATACTAAGTAATCACTCTGTGATTCTTGCCTTGAGCATGATAATAAACCTCTGTCTCTTATTAATCTGTTTTACTGTGAGTTGATCTTTCAGCAAACCTGCCAGGATGAAGGGGAAATTTCCCCTCACTCCCACATCCTCCATGTAAGACTTAGGGTCTTATGTGTAATTCCTGTCTCCACGAATGTATAAAACAAAACTGTAGCCCAGCTACTGCAGGCATATTTTCTTAGGACCTCTTGAGGCCATGTGCTCTGGGCCAGTCACACACATTTGGCTCAAAATAAACCTCTTTAAACTATTTTACAAAGTTTGAGTCTTTTTCCATTAACATTCACTTACTTAAAGAAGAGGCACATCTGAGTCAGGAATTGGGACTGGATTAACAGAAGTCTGTTGTTTTTTCATCCTGGAAAATCCCTTCCTTTTTCCATGTTAAAAAAAATTCTAAGATTTGAATGGAATGAATGGGGTTTAAATGAATGGGAATAAATAAATGAATGATGCTTTGAGCTTCAAGCTTTGAGCCCATGGTTTCTCTACTTCTGATTGACCAAGCTCATAATAGTTTCCAGCCTCCACACTAGGGTAAGGAATATAACACAGAAACAAGTAGGTGACATGTATCACTTTTGTAATGCTTGGGTCATGGCTATAAGTGTGCTGATCACCCAAATATTGTTCATTGTACTCATTAGGCTTTTGTCCCTCCCCTCCTCTCCCATCCCTGCTTGATTTCCATTAAGTTGTACATCGGTTAGTTCCAGTTTAATAGAGAGTACACGTGTTTGCTTTTCCATTCTTGTGATACTTCACTTAGAATCATTTCTAATTCCATCCAAATTGTTGCAAAAGGGAACAATTCATACTTTTTATGTCTGAGTAGTACACTATGGTATACATATACCACATTTTGTTAATCCATTGATGAATTGATGGGCACTTGGCTAGTTTCCACTACTTGGGTAGTTTCTTTGCAATTGTGAATTTTGCTGCAATAAACATTCAAGTGCAGGTGTCTTTCTGATAAAATGCCTTACTTTCCTGTTGGTAGATATCCACTAGTGGGATTGCTGGATCAAATGGTAGGTCTACTTTTAGTTCTTCACACTGTTTTCCATACAGGTTGTACTAACTTGCAGTCCCACCAACAGTGTAATAAGCGTTCCTTTTTCTCTGCATTCAGGCCAGTATCTGTTGTTTTTGGACTTTTTAATGAAAGCCATTCTAATAGGGTTCTGGTGATAGCTCATTGTGGTTTTAATTTGCATTTCCCTGATAATTAGTGACATTGAGCATTTTTTCATATGTTTATCAGCTATTTGTCTATTTTCTTTTCAAAAGCTTCTGTTCTTGTCTTTTGCCCATTTTTTAATGTTTTTTTTTTTTTTTCCTTGCTGATTTGGTTGAGTTCTTTGTAGATTCTGGATATTAGCCCTTTATTGGATGTATAGCTTGTGAGTATTTTATCTCATTTCTGTAGGTTGTCTAATTTTTCATGCTTGTGTGTTACTTTTACTTTTATTAAAAATAAATGGTTATTATAATGTATATACCAAAAATTTTTGAAGTATTGAGTTCTTTTGAAAAACACCACCAAAGTCATGGTTATTACATTTATAAAATGCAATTTTCTCTAAATAAATTTTTTGTTTAGTAAAAAAAAAGAGAAACAAGTAGGTGATCTGAAAAGCAATCTCTAATACAGAATCATAATTCTGAATTCTATACATTTGCTCTGTTATCCTAACCTCAAATTTTGAGGGCAAGTACTACCTCCATTTTAACAAAGCTTTAGAGAAGATAAGTGACTGACTAAAAGATAAATATTTCTTCTGACCCAAGTGTCTGATTACTGTTTTTTTATTATTATTATTATTTGCACAGTGAATCTCTTTTTAAGAGACTCTGTTTTGCTCTTTCACCCAGGCTGCAAAGCAGTGGCATGATCATAGCTCTCCTCAACCTCCACCTGCTGTTAAATGATTCTCCCTTCTCAGCCTCCGAAGAAGCTGGGACTACAGCCACAGGCACATGTCACCATGCCTGGCTAATTCTTTTTATGTTTTTAGTGATGGGGGTCTCACTGTGTTGCCCAGGCTGATCTCAAGCTCTTGCATAAAGTAGTCCTCCCTTCTCAGCCTCCCAAGTAGCTAGGGTGATACTCTTTATTCTTTACAACAAAAATTTAATTGATTAATTCAGAACTTTGCTGAAATTTACATTTTGGGTCAGACTTCTCAAAGCATTTTCAAAGCCAAATATATTGGCCAGATTTCCTAAGAAAAAATTGTAATAGTCTTTGTGTTTTGCTTAGAGCATGGAAATAAAAGTTTGAGGAAAAATAACCATTATGTTTCCTTAAATATTAGATTTAGGTAAAAAGAAACAAGGAAGCAAAGTACAAATTTGCATAGTATTAGGAATTAATTTAAAGTCATATTATAGCAGTTATCCCTATAAGCTACCGAATGTTATCTTTATATTTAATATTAGAAGTTATAAAATGCTATTTATCTGTATGTTAAATACCATTTTATATATATATATATATATATATATCAATACAGTCATTCATCACTTAACGATGGTGATATATTCTGAGAAAAAAGGTTCATTGGGTATAAAAGCAAGATATCAAGCATACAACTTAATTCTATATGTACATATATTTGTTAGTGTGTGTAATAACAAGATGATAAAGTGGGCACTTATGCAAAACTGTATTTATTTTTCTACAAGGTATGTAGAGATCTCTCATGGTGGTTATATTAATATCCTTAGCCTTGATTTCATGGTGTAATTTTCTTAATGGCAATCTCGAGAAGTGAATTGGATGGAGGATATGGTTGATTTTAACATAATCATGATGTGCTTTGGTGGCAAACTGCTTTCTTGAAATGTATGCTTAACATTTTCTTAATTCTTTTTAATATATGGTCACCCGTCACATAATGACAAGGATACATCCTGAGAACTGCATCACTGGACAATTTCATCAGCATGCGAATACCATAGAGTGTACTTACACAAACCTGGAAGGTATAGTCTACTACACATCCAGGCTATATGGTATGGTCCCTGAGCCACAAACCTATACAGCATGTTACTATACTGAAAATGTAGGCAGTTGTGAATCAATGGTATCTGTGTATCTAAACATAGCAAAGGTACAGGACAAAATATAAGTTGCCCCAGAAGATAATAAGTTCTCTGGATGTACCTAAACAAAAGAGAACAATGTAGAAATGGAAAGAAATAAAAATGATACTTTAAACTCGACTTTTTAATTTGTTTTTAGGCCAGTGTTGATTTTTCCATATTTCTGCATGGTCCAGCCTTCTAAACAATGGAAATTTACAGGATATAAAGATAGAAAATATCTAAACATAGAGGACACCTTCTCCCTGGGAGCCATTACTCCCAGTCTAAGGGTAATGGAGTTTAGAGATGCCTTCTTAGTTTCCCTGAGACAATTGCTTACATTCTGGGGTACAGACCTTTATTTCCTTCTCAAGAGAGAATTTGTTTACATTCTAGAGTGAAAGATAAGGTCTCTCTCTCTCTCTCTCTTTTCACACTGTTTCTTTAAAAATTTTAATTTACACATTTATGATTGCAGGTATTGATTGACCAGTTCTGTTTCCTCTTCTAAAAATTTCCAGTCCATATTACTTGCACATTTTTCTTATGAGTTATAGTGGTTCTTTCTATACTCTACACACTTATCCTTTGTCTATTACATAGGTGTGTAGCAAGTATTTTCTTCCAATCTAACGGCTTGTCCTTTAACTTTGTTTATGGAGTTTTTTTTTTCTTCTGGTTTTGAAAGGAAAAATTTGGAAAGCTGTGGTGTAAGTGTCATCTGCATGGGACATTGTTGTGCCTTCAAAGTGCATGAGTGATGGCACACACATCTCTCTGCACTGTGAGTGCCTACCAGGGAGATAGGACTTCTCCGTCCTGAGCATGTACTCTTCGTATCAATACCAACCCTGTGCTACATGGTGGGAGAGTTTCTTGTCTCTAAAATATTTCTCAGTAGAGCTTGAAACTTAAACTCTAACTAACAACACCCCAATTCCAAGACAATCATACTTTACATAGGTATCTCTTTAGGATTATATAGGATGCTTTCTTTATCTTTCCCTAAGTAAACTCTATCATGTATATTTGAGATTTTCAACATGAATTTATAGGGTACATACAGATAGTAAGATGGTTACTATTGTGAAGCAGATTAACACATCTATTGTGCCAGAAGCTCCTATATATGCTGTAAATTTTTAAAATGTTGGAGTTTCTCTTCTGTGGTGTGAACAGTGCTGCATGTTCAGGTGACATCTGGCTCTCAGCGTGCTGTCCCTTGGGAAGCTGAGGCATCCAGCAATTATTTTATTTAGTCTGTGCATAGACAAAAGATCTATTCTTTAATCAAGAGATCTGATGTGTGTGTGTGTGTGTGTGTGTGTGTGTGTGTGTGTGTACTTACATAAATCTCTATATAACTGTGGTGGTCTAGCTTATGAGTATGCACATGGAATACAATCTCAGGCCCTTACAGTTTGGGTCTTAAAAACCAGATGACTTTGTTTTCTACAGTTTTATTTCTGTGTGTGTAGTAAAGTACATATACTATTTACCATTTTAAGCATATTACAATGTCCAGTTTAACGACATTTAGTGTATTTACAATGTATCGCAAATCACTTTATATCAAAATATGTTATATGCTATATCAAAAATAAATACAAATAATTTTTTATATTTTTCTCAATTTAAGGGATGGCTCATATATCCTTGAGTCAATTCTCAAGATGACTCACATTAGATTAGTATTGCCTTACTAAAGTACTTTATTGGGAAACATTATGGTAGTAATTTATTTAGTGGTGAATATTATGGGTGCAGGTAAGTGACAGGTCAAATATTTATTGTCCTAGCTATCTTTTACTCTGTAAACCTTTGAAATTAGAAGGTCTCTCATTTATTTCTTATTCTCAGCATCTAGAGATCACATAGTATAGGGGCTAAGTGCTTAGTAAATTCTGTTAAATGATTAAATGAATGAATAAATACCATGGTAAAAAATCTCAGTATGATAAGAGTCCCTCTTTGTAACAAAGAATTTTTTTGAATATGTATGAGACTAAACAAGCAAATGAAACACAGAAATCATGTAACCCAGGGGTGCTCAAACTTTAGTAGGTATCAGAATCCCTTGGAAGGCTCATTCAAACACTCACTAGATCCCAGCTGAGAGAGTATGATTCAGTAGGTTTGGGGTGGAGCCTGAGCATTTATATTTCTAGGAAGTTTCTAGGTAAACAGCTGCTGCTTTTCCCAGAAACACAATGTAAGAACCATTGATAAAATCAAAAGGTCCATGGATAAGTTAGATGCAAGGACATCTGGATCAAGGAGGTCAAATTGTTTCATAGAAACACAATTTCACTTTCTTCATCATCTGACTTTGCTTTCCTCAGCAGTGAACTCATATTCAGAGACTGTCAGAAGCATCTCTTAGCTCATACAGCTGTTACAGCTGAACATCTGAGGAGACGGAGGACTCTTTGCGGATGGTTTAAGCAAAATCCCAGGGCTGATTCTGATTTTTTAATGCTCAGATAACATTCCCACTGCATGTGATTGACATCCCCATAAGATGAAATAGGAACAATGCTTCAAAAGGAAATTAAATGCTATTGGACAAAAAGTAGTGTATCTGAAGCCCATCCTTTTGAAATTGAGCACATCAAAGCCAAAATATGAGGCCATTACCTTAACCATGCTTATTAGTGCAGATCTGAAACTGAATTAAAAGACTCCTTTCTTCCAACTCAGAGCTTCTTAGAACTTCCTATTTATGTCCTGTTCTTCTCATTCTTCTCTGACATGAGTCTGAAAGAGTTGATCTTATAAGAAAAATCCATCATAATAAGATGTAAATAGTCAGAAGGAGATTTGTTAGAGACACTTGAAATATAGTCAGTCAAATTAAAATAAGAAATACAAAAAATTCATTTGACTTTCCTGAACCAGGGTGGCTCAGATAAATGGTGTCAAAGTGGTTAACAGAAATTGTGTCAAAGTGCTTTGCTTCCTCATATAAAAATTGATAAGTGACAGCACAATAAGAACATTTGTATTTTAGGGCCCAAAGTTTTCTTTTGAGGAAATAAGTGTTACATATGTTGACATAAGGCAGTACGTCATTTATGTCAAGATGGATGTGAAGTGTCCCCTTCCTTATAACTGACAAGTGGCAGAAGATAATATCAGGTCCATGAATGCGTATTTCTCTCATTAGGTAGAGTGGGTACAACAGTGTTCATACATGTTGGTTCTTTCTCCAAATGTATCTCCAGCTTCTTTATGTGGATAGGACAGGGGAAGAAATAGCATGGGCTGCTGCTTGTGTGCCTCCTGTGTTCCCGTGACTCCTGAAGTTTCCAGTCCTCTCCCTTCCCTGAGGGACTCTGGGTTTCACGTGTTTCCTTACCTGGCTTTGCTGCTGCTGCTCATCCTTCTGCCCTGGAGGCCTTTTCATGTTTTTTTTCTCTTAGTGGCTATTTGTATTACCTCCTTCAGAACAACTTATCTCACCAGGTAGCCGCTGGAGTTTATGCCCCGTGAGAAGGTGTATATCAGATAGGCTTTGAGCTGTAGGGACCCTCAGGGAGTAGAGACTTGCACAGCACCTAGGGAGGAGGTTGGTGTGATTGGCATGTGAGCATGTGCCGGCTCCTACGCCGGTCTTATTTTTCCTAGCTCCTCCAGCCGACCGGCCCAAGATTATGGAAGGTTTTAATTTTACTTCTCATTTGTTTGGTCATGAGTCCATCTATGTTTTCTTCTCAGATTCTAAAGGATCCTCAGAAGAATAATGATAAAAATAGCCAACCTCTTGAGCTGAACAGTTATTATTTACCAGGGGCTGGTTTAATCCCTGCACATATGTAAACTCCTTTCATCTTCCCAACAATCATATATGCTGGCTATTTTCTGATGAGAAAAGTTAGACTGAGAGAAATTACATTACTGTCTAAGGTCAAAGAAGGCATAATTGGAAGAAGTATGGTCAAAGCCATGAAGTCTATATCTGAGTCGATATACTTAATTATTGCATTCTACGACCTCCCAGATAGACTCTTGGTGACTAGTAATTGAGGCAGGCTAAATTGCTCTAACAAATAGCCCCCTGTAATATATAATGATTAAAAATACTACAGGTCTTTTTTTTTTTTTCATGGTGGGATGAAAAAGGTGGGATGCTCTATCCTTCAATGATAAGAGATCCAGTATCTTTCATCTCCTGGGACTTATCATCACCTGCATCCAGTTGGTAGAGGGGAAAAAATGTCAAGGAGCAAAAGTGAGACATTTTCATGGGCCAGGCATAAATACTGCCATTCACATTCCACTGTCCACATTTCAGTGATTTGGCTACATCTAACTATAAGAGAGGATGGGAAATATAGTCCAGATGGGCACTGAGGAGGAAGAGGGACAGCTAGCAGTCTCTATCACAATGGCCTCCTCTGACATCTCATAGTTTCCAAAATAAGCATAAAAAATTTAGCCCCACCAATTACAAAAATAAAACTTTCAAGGAGGCAGTGACCATAGAAAGCAGTGCATACCACATAAGTTGATCAATAAATATCTGTTGAATGAATGAAGGAATACAGCCATCTCTACCTATCTCTAGAATCATACAGGATAATATATCATTTCTAGGATTGCTCCATTTTCATTTTTTATTTCCAAATAAGTAATATGTCAATATGTGTGATTGGACAATGTATACATGAAGGTCTTAGAAAGTGCAAATTCAGTATATTCATACAACATAGTGGTTCCCATAAGTGACAAGTTAGGCTTGTTAAAATAATATCCCATCTCCCTTTTGTAAATTTCATATATCCAGAGGATAAAAGCACATATTTGTGGGAGTTATCTGTTTCTTCATTAAGAAATATATTGTGTTGCAAAATGTAATAATTTGATTTATATGGTGCAATGTTACATAAATTAAGCACATGATATGTAACATTTTTTTTCCTCTGTGCATTGGCCTTTCTCTTTAAATAGCTCTTAGTTTGCTGTAATAAAGTAATATTATGATTTCACAGGCTTTGCCTAAGAAAGAAACTTAATTAACATGAGTAATTTCAAAATTCATTTAAAATCTTGCAATGAAATATTTTATGGGCAGTGAAGGTAGTAAATTATTGATTGGCTAATCAAATTCTCAATTACTGACTAACTGATGAGGTACCATCTTTTCAATAAACAGATATTCTCTGAATGAAATTGCTAAGGCTGATTCCTTCAGCATCCATCACTCTCCCTCATAAATTAGGGATTTCTAAAATCTCTACCATTCATTTTTGTTTAATTTCAGAATATTACAGCGTTACAAACGTTTAGGTCACATATATTGCCTTTGCACTGCCCAAGTCAGAGCTACAAGCATGCCCATCCCCCAATGTGCACTGCACCCATTAGGTGTGAATATACCCGCCCCCTTCTCCCCTCTTCCACCTGCCCAACATGCAATGAATGTTACTTCCATATGTGCACATAAGTGTTGATCAATTAGTACCAATTTGATGGTGACTATATGTGGTGCTTGTTTTTTCATTCTTGTGATACTTGACTTAGGTGAATGGGTTCCAGCTCCAACCCTAGCTTTTAAGTTTTGGTTCACAATCATGCCCACTGTAGATCATCCCTTTTGTGGATGTATAACATACCTGGTGTGTCAACAAGACACTATCAACAATTGCCAAGACTCTGAGACTAATTATCAGTAAGGTGGCTGTTTTTATGTCTCAGTTCCAACCACATGTACAGGGCGAGAGGCTTTCTAGTGAGTCAGCTCCGATCAAAGGTAGAGCTGGTTCAATCTCAGGCTGGAGGACTTTTGCTTTTGGGATCCCCCTTCCAGATGGTGAATAAAGTCCAGTGTTATCTTGCTCCTTTTACTCCTATGGTCCAATAGGTTTAGTGTTACAACTTCTTTACTTTGTAATTGATGGGAGGTTAAAATTAAAAGAAGAAAAAAGAGAGAGACAGAGAACAAGGTCTTAGAAAACAAACCCCAAAGAGTAATAATTCAAGTGCATATTGTAGAGAATTAATTGTAATAATTTCACCCCTTTAACAGCCTAAGTGCTTCTTCACCTAAGTTCTACCCTTATTGAGTCAATAAATATTTGTCACATTACCTTTCGAATGACATCTATCTTCACATCATTTGATACAGAGGATAAAGACAATTGAATATACAACTGTAGTAACAGGAGATAAATCTATTGATACATGGAGATAGATAGGGACCAAAAATAGGTGGGCACTGGAACAAGATTTTAGAGGGGGTTAAAGACATCTTTCTGATAAAAGTGACATTGCAGACAAGAACTGAAGATAAACAGTGTGGAGGAGAATTTTCTAGGTCAGGATTTCTAAAACTTTACTTGTATGCCAATTAAGCAGTGATTTTTACCATAGTCTTTTCCATCCAATAATAATATTTACTGACTCATTATTTTTGATCAATTCATTTTTAAAATTAAAATTATTTTAAAGGACAAATTTATATCATTTTCATAAGAAGAAAATCAAAATCTTAGATTGTAAGCAGAAGGTATTTTTGAAAATAAGTACATTGACACAAGCATATAATTAAATCTTAGCTAATTACTGCTTTTAGCAGAAGGTTGTGAGCCTATGACCTCCTCTCTCCCAGTTGAAAGGGGATATTAGTAATCCTAGTGTTAAGCAAACAAATAAATTCACTTAGTATGGAACTGAGATGTTCTCGCTGATGCAATCTGAATGGTTAAAAATGAACTTTTCTAATTCGGTGACATAATGATATTCAAAGCTCTGTCTGAGCATCAGTCTAAAATTATTTCTTATACCACTGTGGTACATGTCTCACATCTATGGAGAAAGATCTGAGTGTAGAAGAGAGAAGTTAGCATCCAGAGGCAGGATAGAAGAAGAAACTATTGAGAACCTTGGAATCATAGATTGTAGGTTGAACTTGATTGTGGGGGAGTGAAAGAATTGGTGATAAAGATGTAAAAAGTGGTCTGATAATGCAGGGCTTTCAAAGCTCTATTCAGATGCCCTTGAGGTTGACGGGTGCAGAGAGCTTCTGGTTAGAAAGACAGCTCAGGAGCATTTCTCTAGTGCTTCTCCATGGACCAATCACCAGTGTTCCTGCTTTGGTCATGCCATGGGCCTTGATTAATGAGCATAACTTTTGTAATCCATTTATCATGTAGTGGATGCTCAAGTGAAGTATGCAGAATTAATGTATTTTAAGCCTGTTCTTAGGCAAAGTAGCACTATTAAACATCAAATCATTGAAAGATGAATGGTCTCAATTAAATTTAAATTAGGAATATCAATAGGAAGACATATCCTTTTCAAGGTCAAAACGCTTACAATAGTTCCTCCTAAATATATTAAGAATGAGATTTTAAAGTACAGTACATAGAAAATGATTTGAGGTCTAAGAATAATTATCTTAAGAATATGGAATATTTATGATGTGTATGTATTCAAACACCTTGAAGAAAATACTGAGACACCCGTTCTTTTATCCTTCTTTGAGCTATAAATTTCCTGCTAGGAAAACAGTAAAATCCCAGGACTTCATCGAGGCTACTTTGGATCTTGTAAATGGTTGTATCCTAACTGGAAGGTCATTGGTACCAAAGAGAGTGGCCAGATTCAATTCATGACCATGAGCAGTTGTATGTCACGGACTACACCAGCCTAGCCTCATAAACTCTACTAGGTGTAAAGCAAGACTTGATAAATAGAAACTAGCTTTTTCACAGGCATGTGAAAGTGACCTGAGTTCATAAGGGATCACCTATTTGTAGGAGCAGTGTGAGTGGACAATTCCGAAGCCATTGGTAGAGATAGTAATGCATATATCAGAAGGCGTATTTTCATTTAAAAAGCCCTACATTTCCTAATTATTGTTAAAGAATCACAAGGTTCAGGAATTTGGACTGGTGGACTTTATTTCTTATAAAGGGTTGCAGTCTATGGGCTGGCCATTCAGAAGACTGGGAAGGATAGCCTATGGGAGAAACTGAAAGCAAGCCCTTGGAAGGAGGGAAAGGTGAGATAGAAATTTATGCTGAACAGGTTGGCTAAGTATACATATTCAGCAGGTTATATAGAAAGAGCAATGAATATTAACACGTAGTAAGTAAACATGCATGTTACATATGTCCCATGTTCACCTTGGGGTGGAGACTTAATATTTAAATGCATTAAAATTAGGTTCTATAGACAAAAAAATGAAATGGGGGACACAGAGGCATCCTGTTGTAACCAGCTCCATGAACAAATTTCAATGACTCCTATATGTTTTATTATAATCCTCTCCCTTAACTAACTACTAGGCATTTTAAGTTTTTTCCCAGAAATGGTGAGTTTTCTGCAAGTCAAAGTAGTCGAGATTCCGAAGGACCCTGGCCAGACTTCCTGGCACCAATACTTACCGTCTACTACAACCCACCCCCAATGCCCATGACCCTCCTTAAAAAAGCCCATAAATGGCATGAGTTAGTTAGAGACAAGGATTTGAGGCAACTTCTCCTGTTCTCCTGAAGGCATCTTTCAAATTTAAAAAAATTACTTTCTTCCTTAGCAATCCTCATTGGCTCAATAATTGAATCTTTATGCAGAGAGCAATTGGACCTAGGCCAAAACCCTGTTGGTTATGGTTTTGATAACATTGTGGCAGCCTCTAAACCAGTCAGAATCAGTCCATGAGTGGTCTCTTATCAAAAGGAATGCTAGTCTTTGTTGTGTAAATTCATGGAACAAATCTTTGGAAAAGGCTAGTTTCTGTTTAATTCTTAGGAAAGAAAGCCCATGGGTGGTTAGGGAGGGAGGGTGTATAGGGAGGTGTGTCCAACCTCCCATCCCATCATGGCTAGGAACTCAGTTTTTAAATTTTCTCTGGGGTCCCCTTGGCCAAGAGTGAATCCATTCAGTCCGTCAGGAGGCTTAGAATTGGATTTTTATTTTTCATTATAATATACATGCTAATATATATGTGTATAATGATCATCAAACTTCTAAAAATATGTACTGAATTCTTATCATATGCCAAGTATTGTATATACAAAGCTGTCTATTTGTATTGGCATATTTAATTCTACAAATAGTCCATATAAATGGTTTTCAAACTTTTTTTGACCACAGCCTACATTGTATAATACATGTTATTAAGAGCACATATAGACACGCAAAGAGATATAGTTTGCTCTGTTCTATTCTATTGTGGTTGAAAAAACGTTAACCTTGACTCACTAAATTTATTACACAAACCACTCAAGGGCTAGGAAACACAAATGGGAAAATACTGTTTTAGATGTTAAATACTGGCATTTAGGAGTTAGGCAACTATCTATGTGATCTTCCAAGTGATCAGTCTGTGATTTGCAATATGTGTGCATATGTGTGTGTTTATTCAGTGCATAGGAAATACTATATGTGTTGTGTGGTGTGGGGGTGGGGTAGGTACACCACACTATGCTAATTATTATAGTTTCATTTTCAATCAGTTTAATCAATAATTACTACTGGCTACATCTTTGGCAAAAGTAATTAAACAATTTCATACCTTAGTGTGAAATGTAAAATAAAATAATGAGATAATTTTTCTTTACTATCACTCGGTCTCTGCTGGAGTGAATTTAAATATGTATAAACTATCTTCAGGGTAATTTGATAATGTATATTAAAAGCTTTAACAATATGTATAATCAACAAACCAAAAATTCAATTACTAGAAATTTATCCTAAGGAAATAATTAAGCATATGGTCAAATTTTTAGCATAATTAAGTTCAAGGCTGTTTGTTTTACAGTTGTTTGTAGCAGTAAAAAATTTAAAACAATCGTATTTTCAATAGCTGACAATTGATTAGATGTAGTAGTAAACATTCATACAATGGAAGGTCACTATATCATTAAAACATCATGTAAGAGATGATTGTATACTGACATTGAAATGTGTTTGCAATTTTAGTGCAGATAGAGAAAGAGAATTTAAATAGGAATGTGATGAACAGAAATAGGTTATTGTGTTACTTACCAGAACTGGGGGTTGAAATTTGGGCAAACAGAAGGAGAGGGGTTGCTAGTTATATCAAGAGACGCTATTAGATCAGGAGATGAGCCCAGTGATGCCTGGCTGGAAAAAAAAAAGGTAGTGGGAAGGAGATGTGGAAGTGAGGAGGTTGGGGGAGAAAGACGGGCAGGAGGTAGAGACAGCAGAAAGACAAAGTTTAAACAGTCCTCTATCATATTTCATTCTCTAATGTCCTTGCATACCTCTTAAGAAAAACTACAAGGAGGTGGATATTATTCACCAAGGCTTTATGGGTTGAATTTTTGTTTATTTGCCGAAACCTCTGGCCCAGCTTGATTCAAGAGGTGCCCATTTTTGTTTCTATTACTTTTAAAATATTTCATAAAATAGGTAATGCAAAGTTTAATATATGATCAAAGTCTATTATTTCATACTTAAAAGATTATTTTTTTGCTTTTTGTTAAGACACAGCTATTGACAAGTTATGTAATACCTCTGTTTTTTCTATGCCCTTATCTGTAAAATGATATAGTAACCAATTATATACCTTGTTGTTGGGCCAATGCTTGCTTGATATTGGAGAATCCGATAATGTATCAAGACTTAATTAAATCCACAGTACTTTGAATTAGAGACCCATTTTAATGGGTCTCTATAGAACGATTCAGGGTTACATTTCTAATAATGCTTCCAATGTCTTTCTGTTTTATTTAACTTTGCAATTATTTCAGATTATCCTTATTATTCATACTTACCTTTAGTTATTTAATTGTTTAAATTATTATTTTGAATTCCAAGAAAAAAATTTTCAGTTTTATTTTTAGTTGGTGTAAGTCTTTAGCTTTGTTTGCAAAATATTTATATTTTTAGGTATTACTCACAATAGTAATAACTGACATGTTTATTGCAATAATATTTTAGGAGTGTTTAATGCATTCAAACCTTATACAAACTATTAGATGGGTATTATTAAAATCTGGAATTCATGGCTAAGAAAGCTGAGAGAGAGATAAGTGGTTAAGTAGCTTGTCCAAGTTCACGAGCTGCTATCTGGAAAAGTGGAGATTTGCACTTAGGCCATATGGCTCTAAGTCAATGCTTTTATTGACTATATTTATGCTTTCCCATTTTCATGACCTGAATAATATTTTAGTGGAATGGCACAGATTTCTCTTTTCAGGTAATATCTATTTCTTGGTATTGCATTTCATAAAATATTTACTTAGTATTATGAATATTATAATTTATTTCATTTACTGTCATTTATTTTCTAGCTGGTTATTGCTTAGACATATATTAAGCAATCATTATTTCCATACTTATAACCAGACACTAAATCTGTTTAGTATTATAATGTTCTTAAATAATTCCTTTTTATAGATATAACATTATTTATTATATTTCCATTAATGAATAAATAATGAATTTATTGGCTGTATAGTTATAATTTTGCTTCCTATCTATGTAATTGATCAAATAAATTTTCAATAATATTAGGGTTATACTAATTTTGATAATTCATGTTATTACTAATTTCAATTAGCAATAACATGGAGGAGTCCGTTGGTTATCTTTCCTTAATTTTGACATAAAATATATTACTCTTGATTTTGAAAAAGCATCTTTCTTTGTTGGTGATATATTACTTTTTATATCATTTATATTTTTTTGAAATTTTATGTTTTTGTGATATTATTTGTAAATGTTAATATAATTATGTCTTCATGAGTGACTTCTTCCTTTCTTTTTTCTACTTTCTATAATATATCTTCAAATTTAAGATGTGTGCAAATAAATAAAATTGGAGGAGAAACTGACTATAATAAATAGATAACTTTCATATGTATACTTTAATGATGACATATCAATTTTCATAATGACAAGAGCCTTCTATATGCTCTCACTCTTTTTGCAAAGCCACAATTAAAAGTTAGTGACAGCACTTTAAAGTTCATTTTACAGTGGTTAATGATACTTTTAAAACAAAATATTTGAGCTTGAAAATTAAGGAGAAATTTATTGATTATATTAAGATAAAATTAAACTTTAAAATGGTACATCACATTTTGGAGAGTGGGGTCAGTGAAAACAGTAATAGGAAAATCACCATAACTTGAAATATGCTGACTAAATGTAACATAGAAATGGATAGTTATGTTTTAGATAATTGGAAATTTTCCATATTGTCACTTTTTCTTAGACATGTTTGTCACTAAGCTAATTAATATTAACCTAAACAAAGTTAAACTAAACTTCACAGTGATGATACATGAATTAGATATTTAGCTAATTCTCTTCTCTTTCAGGAAAGAAATTCATAATGTCAAATATTATTTCATCCAATACACCCAAGGTTAACACAGTAATTGACATTTTGAAGAATATAGTTGAAGAATAAAGTTGTCATAGATGATGAATCAATACTCATGGAATTCTTTCATAATATTCAAGAGACTATATGAAGCAATATGGGACATGATACATGAATAGTAAATTATATGCAATCCCTATTATTCATGGATTCTGTATTGACAAATTCACCTACTTGCTAAAATTTGTCACGCCCAACTGCCAAATCAATACTCTCAGGCTTCCCAGATCTCCCTCATTCACAGATATATAAGAGGCTTGGGGGAGGGGGGAGGCACCCCGGGGAAAGGGAGAAGGGAAAGGGAGGGGGATAAGGGGTGAGAGAAAGAGGGAGAGAGAGAAAGAATAAGGGAATGAAAAGAGAATTAGGGAATGCAAAGCAACTCTTATGGTTCCCTTTCTATTCCCAGTTCTTGGTTCTAGTTCCTGTGAACTAGAGCTATCATACATGCATACACACTGGCCTTTTGTTCCATTAAATACCCTAGTATTCTTGCAATAAATGTCCATTTTTTGCTTAGGTGACATGTGATTTCATTGATTGTAATCAATCAGCTTTCACACAGAGATGCAAAATAAATAAATGAATAAATAAATAACCCCCCCGACATCTCTAAAAGATAACTTTGTTTCTCTTAGAAATTTCAACTTATTATTTCCTTATATTGGTTTCCAATGTGACTATTGAGAAGTTAGGCATACATGTAGAAAATTCTTTTCCCTGTGATTACTTTGAAGAGTTTTCTTTTTTTATGGAGTTCTGCAGTTTTACTATATTATATCTATAACTCATTTATTTTCATGTACTTAACTTTCATTTATTCTGCTTGTTACTTATTGAGATTCTGAATTGGTGACTTTCAATAAAGGTAATTTTCATTCATTTTATATTCACATAGTTGTATCTCTTCTATTTTCTCATTCTAAAAATTAAATTAAAACTGTTTGAAGTTATCTTTTCATTTATATATCCTAATTTCTATTTCATAGTCATAGGCTTTTCTCTGTTTCTATCTGAATAAATTATTCAATCTTCTGAATTTTTAATTTCTTTTTCTCAGTGTTTTATGTGCTGCAAAAATAGTCATCAAATCTATAATTACAACATTAAGCTCTTTTTCATTCAAGAAAGTATATGTTTCTTTGATAAATGTATTTTTCAAAGTTGATAGTGTCTTGCTCATTAGTTATTTTTACATTTCTTTCATTTTCTTATATATATTAACATCATTGTTTTATATTTGATATTCAATAATGCCAATGTTTCAGGATTTTTCAGACTCAATTCAGCAGGTTATTATTTTTACTGACTCTTGCTCATGGTAACATATTTCCTCAGAGGTTTTAGATTGTTTATTTCTCCCCTTTGCCTTCCTATTCCTCTTCCTCCTCCTCCTCCACCGCCTCTTCCTATTCCTCTTCTTTCTTTGTTCATTTCCATTGGCACTTATTAAAACTCAAATAAATCCTGGGTCTAAAGCCTGTGTTTCCATACAGGATTTGTTTTGACTTGTGTCAAGTATATTGGCTCATCACACTTTTGGACTTAGCTTTTTTCTTTCTCATTTAACCAATGCTAAGAATGGAGCAGGTGTTTTTCAAGTGGGTTTCAGTCAGATGGAAGACCTACAATTTAAAATGCCACTCTGCATAGACCTAACACCTTTGTCTCTGTCCTCCTGGATGTCTTATAACCTAGTTAAGCCATCAGTGATTAGCCAATGTCAGCAGAGTTATTCACAGCATAAGAGATACTCACCTCTCCAGATACAAACTTTAATAGTTTCCAGCTACTGAAGAATTTCTCTTTATAGGTATGGATTTTTATATATACATATAGATATTGAAATAGATACTGATATAGATTTCTTTTTCTATTTCACAGAGAATTTTTATGTGTTCTCTAGCAGGAATATTTACCTGAGTCTGTGGTCACCAATATTTTTAGAAACAAAAATGTAATTTGATCTTAATAAACTGTTTTATGCATGAGGAAACTGCTAAAACCACCACCTTTGCTCTTCATGTAGCTATAAAAATGAATCATAATTAAATATATACATGGGCTAAAGAAGTGTGGAAAATACAAATAAAATGTTATCAAAGTTTGGATGATGTTGGATTTAATACTGAAACTTATATTTTTACAATAACTTCTTAAAATTCATCAGAATATAGATAGATATATCTCTATGTCTACATACACTTATTTAAGCATATAAAAACTAATAAACCCATAAAATCATGGAAAACAAAGCATACCATAAGCAAATATAAAAATAAGGAGAATTCCTAGATTACAAAGTCATATAAATTTATTTGCAGGAAAGAACTACAACCAAAAGCACAAGTATGGTTAGAATATATTGAAAGGTGAGTATGCAATAATCTACAATTATTATAATTAAATTATGTATTTCTCACTTCAGTTCTGTCAGTAATTGGTTCATATATTTGGGGGCTCTGTGGTTCAGTGCATATGTGTTTATAATTGTTATATCTTATTCATGGATTGACCCTTTTACCATAATATAATGTTCTTCTTTGTGTCTAATAACATTTTTTTTCTTAAAGTACATTTTATCTAATATTAGTATTACTACTTTAGATCTAAGTACAGTTTGCATGGCAATTTTTTTATATATTTTAATTTCAATCTATTAGTATCTTTGAATCTAAAATGAATCTCTTATAGACAATATATAGTTTGATTATGTTTTTTATTCATTCTATATGCCTTTTAATTAGGAAGTTTAATCCATTTACATTTAATGTAATGATCAACAATGATGGACTTCTGCTATTTGTCTTTTATATATTTTAAATATTTTTGGTTCCAAATACCTTCATTACTGTTTTTTAATATTAAATATATATTTTATTTTATAGTGTAACTTTTTTTGCTGTGATTTCATAGATATATGTGTGTATATATATATATGTATATGCATTTAGGTAATTTTCTTAGTAGTTTCCTCATAAATTGCATTAACATAATAATTTATAGCAATACATTTCAAATTAGAATTCAAAAATTCTAGTTTGAATCAATACTAATAATTTTCATAATATAGAAAAATTTTGCTCCTTTATATTTTTGTCCTCTCCCACCTTTACACTATTATTGTGACATCACCTCTTTGTCAATTGTGTGCCAATCAACTTCAATTTATAATTATTGCTTTATGCAAATTTTTAAATATCAGATGGTAAAAAGAGTTATCAATCAAGAGAATGTATTTATACTATATTTTATATTTACCTATGTGATTACCTTTAGATCTTAGGTAATCTAATAACAATCTTAGATAAAAACAATAGAAGAAAATATAATTATAAATCTATTTCACTAATGATTATAAATGCAAAAATCTTACAGTAGTCAATAAAATCCATGTTTTCCAATAGGTGAATTAATATTGTAGATGATATTTATTCCAAAATTATTTCATAAATTCAATATAAATCTGATGAACATTCTAGCTGAAACAAATTGAGAATTTGATAAACTAAGTTTCAATTTTATATGAAAGAATTAAAGTCCACAAATATCTAAATAACTTGGTAAAAGTAAAGCAAATTATATACGAAGGGAAGATCAGTATTATCGCACAAAGGCATAATAACAAAAGAAGTAGAACACATAATTATAATAATAGAACAGAAAGCATAGGTAGATAAAGACTTGATATATGATAAAGGTTATGACAATATGAATCAATTTTTAAAAAATAAAATTATTTTATTTAATTTGGCTGGGGCTGGGGAGATCCTTTCCTAATCCGTAAACAAAATGGATTCTAGATGGATTAAAGACCTATATTGAAAGGAGAAAGTTCCTATAGGTTATGTGTAGGAGAGGGTATTATAGATAATAGGGTAAAGTGAGGCATTGTGGGCTAGGAGTCATAGAAAAGCAAAGAGAAATGGTTGTGGTTACATCAAAATTAAATATTTTTGTTCAGTGAAAAACAGCATGGACAAAACTTAAAGGCAGATGATAGATTGGGGAGGTAGGTATTTACAGGTCTAAAATGGATGACAGACTACCATCAGGGAAATACATGGAAGCCATATAAGTCACAAACAAAAAGATACAAAATCCACCATAAAACTGAGATAATAAGAGATATGGAAAGGGTATTGACAGATGAAGAAATCCAAATTCCTAAGAATCATAGGAAGAGGCTTAAAATCAGTAGGGATTAGAGATATGAAATTGAAACATGTAATAAAATTTTACATGGATGAGTTGAAAAATAAATGGGGATATGAAGAGTGCCAAGTTTTGCCTGGCTGTGAAATGCAGGATCCCTCTTATTCTATGATTTCTACCAGAGGTTTAAAAATTGTTTCTTATAAAAATGTTATAAAAATGAGGAAAAAGCAATTACCACCAATATTTTAGTATTAAATATCCATGCAAATACAATAAGGAGAGAAAAAGAGAAAAATAAAAAATGATAGATCTCCAAAGGTTAGGAGGAAATCATTTACAAAGGAAGTGATTACCTTTATAAAAATTCAAATTATTAGACTGTATATAAATATAATGCCCTTTAATTATTATATATATCAATATTTTTATGTATCCAGCAATGTCTAATTTACAAATGTAAAAAAGGATGATATTGTCTGTAATAAAATAGTTAATGGTAATTGATAAGAATAATATAAAATTTTAATGGAGATAACTATCATCTTCCATTGAAGAATATTACTTGAATTCTAATAAAAATTCCAACAAAATACTTAAACTTGAATAGTTAAACATGCATTCTACATGAAATGCTGCAGATGCTTTAATAATCAGGAAGAACAAAGAGGTAGGACAAGTACCACCATTATAAAAATATGTTAAGAGCTAAAGTAATTGTAAAATTGTCTATTGGCAAAGAAATAGATAATATATAAGTAGCAGTGAATATAGAGTAGAGAAACATATTCACTGACACAAAGAATGCAACAAATGACAATACCGATAGTTCAATTCTATGGGGAGGAATGCTCCAGTAACTAAATTTTATTGGGAAAATTTGTCAGCCATATCATTCCCAGTAAATGTTTAAAAAAATAAATAAATTTAAGAAGTAGCCAATGGGCATAAAATAAATTTCACAGAAAAAATTAAGATTTCAAAATAGGTTCTATGGCCAATTTTATTATTAACTAGGTAAATGCAAAAAAGTGTGTGTATGTGTTTTCTCATAAAGTTAAAAAGATATAAAATATCATAGTATCAGTTAATGTGGATATAAAAGCATACTGTAATACCTAGTTGGTGGGAGTACAAATCATACTCATTCCATGAGTGTAAAAATTAAAACCGTAATAACATGAAAGTATGTACAGTTGTCTCTCTGTATCTGTGGGTTCTGCTTCTGTGGATTCAACCAACCTCACATAGAAAATATTTGGAAAGAAAATTCCATCTATATTGACCATACACAGACTTTCCTTGTCATTCTTCCCTAGGTAATACTGTATAACAATTGTTTACATAGCATTTACATTGTATTACATATTATAAGTAATCTAGAGATGAGTTAAAGTATATGGGAGGATGTGCATAGGTTATGTACAAATACTACATCATTTTATATCAGGGACTTGAGCATCCATGGGTTTTGTTATCTGCCAAAGTTCCTGGAACCAATTTCCCATGGATACTGCAGGCTGATTGTATGTCCATATGTAAATATATGTACATATGTAAATATAAACATGGAAATGGTATGACAAAATACATACTTCATGCAGACACACATGTATCTAGTGTCATACGATGTAAATGTAGGTTTGTTGAGAAAACTGATAGGCAGAGAGTCCCCTGGAACAGTGTGTTCTAGTCCTGTCATCGATGTCCCATGGGTGGGGGACTAGGAGAGGGAACTTGTACCCCTTATTGCTCTACAAATGTGTAGAAAAAGTTCAAAGGGGTTGCTTGGAACATCTAGTCCAATAATAGATCACAATGAAAATTTCCCAGTGAAATTAACTAGCCTTGTTAGAAATAGGAAAATTCTAGAGTTCATTAGTTGATGAAACATCATCTTCTTTTGGGACTGGCCAAAGTCTGCTGAGCTAAATGAACACTGTGAGTGTGGAGAAAACAAGCCTTCAGGGATACCCCGATCTGTCTTTACTCACGCCCAGCTGATAATAGCCATTCATGGAGAAAGATGAGGAATAACACGCAGGAAGGGAAGTGTGTGAAGATGAACTTTCACTTGGCACATTGTGCATTCTGTGTGGCTAAATTTGTTTACCAGAAATAAGAAATAAATCTGTCACTATGTCATTTAAAAGTAATGTAGATTGGGTGCAGTGGCCCAATACTTTGGGAAGTCAAGGTGGGAGGATCACTTGAGCCGAGGTGTTCGAGACCAGCCTGGGCAATATTGTGGGACCCCATCTAAAAAATTATCCAGGTGTGGCAGTGCATGTCTATAGTCCTAGCTGCTTGGGAGGCTGAAGCAGGAGAATTGCTTGAGCCCAGGAGTTTGAAGTTACAGTGAACAATGATCACATCATTGCACTCTAACTTGGGTGACAAAGTGAGACCTTTTCTCTAAAAAAAAAAAGGAAAAGAAAAACGAAAAACGTTAATATAAGACATTGCTCTTGCCTTAGAGTGGAGGGAGGGATGAACACATGCTGTTTTTTCTAATGATAAGCAGCATGAATTTAAAGGTATTCTAAATGTCTGGATAGATTTAAAAATTTTTCACATCTGAGGAAGTGCATAAAAAATAAATAAAAAGCTTTTATCTGGGTAACATATATCGATTCTTTTGGTGCTCTCAGTGTAGTTACTCAGCAAAAAACTATAACAACCCCAGTTTGCTCTTTAAGGAGGCAATCACAGTCATCGTGTTAACAGGCCAGGTCTTTTGTAACTGCTTTGTCCTTCAAATAATTTTATGCTGCATTTTTGACTTCTTGCCAATGGAGGCTCATAGCAGCTGGGAGTAGATGACAAAAAACAGACCCCAAGCGCATAAGCAATTCATTGCCTTTTTCCATGTGACCACAAACACTAGACAGAAGTGTTTATTAAATCTACCAGGATGCAAAGCTTTTACTGAGTTTTAATGGAAGTTGCATGTAAAGTGAAGTATTCACAACACAGACCCACTTCTTCTTACTTGTGGTTTGACAAATGAGTCACCTCCAATTGTGTTCCTGCCACATTATTACCCTGGTACAGAACAACAAATTTTTTCTAACTCTTATCTTTTGAAAGGGACCTAATTAATTGGTGATTGCTGTATTCATTTTACAGATGAAATACATGTTTTGCTTCGTGGGCTCTGCAGTTGTGACAATGGGCCTGCCACCCTGCTCAGAAATTGGGGCATCTCAGGCATACTGTGAAAGAGGACCAGCAAAAACCCCACAACAAATGCTTTTCTCCTGGAAAATCCAGAAAAATAAATTGTTCCCCGACCATTACCTGAATGTCTGATCCCAGAGTCAACTTTCTGCCCCATGGTGTCTTGCTGTGCTTTTCCTCTCCTTTTTACAGATGTTGACTTACAAATAACCCACGTATAAAAGGGAGAGGGATAGAATAAGTGTGTACCAGAGAAAGAGCAAGAGAGCGTCCTCTCATGATGCCATTTGCTGAGGCTCAAGCTTTGAAAATAACAATTACATAACAGATGGGAGATGGTAGATTGTTGAGAAACGGACATTCAACCTATTTCATCAATAAGTGGTTTAGCAATAAACAAAAATAGTAATGATGCACTGTGGTAAATGCTATCGCTAACTGCTCTGCTCTAATTACCCAGATAGAGCTACAATAAATAATTTAGTATCTGTATTTTTTTCTGTGACTTTCTCCTGCTGTTCTCTCTTTATAAATTGTTTCCTCCTTAACTCTTTGTTTATAGAACTCTTACTTGTCTTCCAAGCAATACATCCTCAAGAAAGCCAGCTGAATTCCCAATCACTGGCATGCACTCTTTGGCCTTTGGTGTCTTGAACACTCTATGTCTACCACCATCACAGCAGAGATTAAGCTGGGCTGGATATTTGACTAGGCTTTAAAGATTAGGAATAAACTTCTGGGTCTCTAGGCTCTGCCTTCTGGACTATTGTTTCTACTTTCAAAGTCATCTTTCTTTTTTCATGAAAAGTGTCAAGTGTTTGAAGCTTACTGGTTTTATCAGCCTGTTTGCTGTCAATAGAGTTTTGGTAATCTGAATATCTCTTCTTGTTTCATATTCTCTTTGTTTCTTTTAGTCAAACTAGAAGTATTTCTACTAAAAATAATTCTCAAGAACAAAGGATTTTCTTGAGTTTTACTCCATTATGCAAAAGCTATACTCACAAATCTTTTTGATATCTTTCTAAGGATTTACCTTTTGTTTGTAGAGTGGTTGTAGCTTGTGGTTGTAGAGTGATGTCTTCCTTGCAGTTTTAATTATTTCTTTATTTTCTGTTTATTATTATATTTTGACATATTGAAAACCTTTCTGGCTGAGGAGAAACTTCTCCTTCCCAGGGCTGGCCAATTAATTCTTAGAGATAGTATGGAGCTTAGCGAGTCTTCATTGTACAAACTAACTAATTGAGAGCCATACTTCCTCTATCTGGCCCAGACAGCCCAGGAGGTAATATTCCTTCACCTTTATCTTCCTGGAGTCAGGTACGGAGCAAGTAGAGGTCACCCAAAGCCTGCAAGAATGATTCAAATTTCCCAGTCCTGGGTGATTTACTCTGCCCTGCCTTACCTTTCCCATAGAAACCCCAATAAAGGCTGTGGCCTAGACTTTTCCCTTGCTCCTGTCTTCTGCCACCTGACTAGATCTTGGTGCTCCCCAAGTGGACCTGCATGGCATGCAGTGATGCCCCTCTCTAGGACCAGTGAGTTTAATAAGCTTATGTTTCCCTGAGTCTATCCTGTGTGTTCTGTGGCTGTACCTGACTCTGAAGAAAGCATTCAGCCTTTTCTTTAGGCCATGCTTGGGCTGTAGTGTTTTTTTTTGTTTGTTTTTTTTGTTTTTTTTTTTTGCTTTTAGCATGTTTGAAATCTAGAGAAGCTGAGAATTTTCAAAATGATCAAGTCCTGTTTCCTTTTTGTTTAACAATTTGCCCTCATTTTTGCATTTTACCATACGAAGCAATAAAGAAACCAGGCAGAACCTTCGATACTTTGCTTGGAAATCTCCTCAGCTATATATTTGCATTCATCATTTACAACTTGTGCTGTCCATGGGGAGATGCAGTTTTGCTAAGCTCTCTGAAATGACGTGAGAAGGGGTCGCCTTTCCTTCAGTTCCCAATAATATGTCCCTCGTTTTCTTCTGAGCTCTGATTGGGCACATCCTCAGTGTCCATATCTCTTTCCAGAGTCTGTTCAAGGGAATTGAGGATTTCTTTCATCCACCTAGATATTCTTCCAGCCTCCACCGACGGCCCAGCTGCAAAGCTGTTAACATATTTTAGGTGTGTTTTATGGCAATAACACTAACACATTTTAATACGGAAATCTGTACTAGTTTTCCAGTGCTGTGTAATAAATTGCTACAAATGCAAAAGTCTAAGCAACATAAATGTATCTCTCAGACCTGTAGGTCAGAATTCTAGGCACACAAAGCAGGGTCTCTGCTCAGGATCTCATAAGGCTAAAATGAGTGTGTTGACCAGGCTGGGGGCTCATTTGGAGCTCAGGGTCCTCTTCCAAGCTCATTCAGGTTTTTGACAGAATCCACTTCTTTGACATTGTGAGATCTAACCCATCTTCCTGTTCACAACTGTTCAAGGGCTACTGTCAATAAGCAGAGGCGCTTGCAGTTCTTTGCAGCATGTTTCAAACCCTAATCCTCTTGCAATTTCAAGGCCAGTAGGAGAATTTCGCTAATGCTTTAAATGTAAATTTCTTGTTTTAAAAAATTTAATTAGATTTAGGAGTTACAAGGTTTCTTTTTTGTTGTTGTTGTTACGTGGATGAACTATATAGTGGCGAAATCAGGGCTTTTAGTGTGCCTGTCACCCAAATAGAGCATATTGTACCAAGTCAGTAATTTTTCGTCCCTCACTCCCCTCCCATTCCCCCTACTTCTGAGTCTCCAGTGTCCACTATATCACTCTGTATGACCATGTATACCCTCCGTCTAGCGTCTACTTATAAGTGAGAACATGTGGTGTTTGTTTTTCCTGAGATACTTCAGTTAGGATAATGGCTTCCAGTTCTATCCAAGTTGTTGCAAGAGACATTATTTCATCCGTTTTTATGGGTGAGTAGTAGTGTGTGTGTGTGTGTGTGTGTGTGCGCGCGCGCACAGATACCACATTTTCTTTACCTACGCATCCGTTGGTGGCCACTTAGGTTGATTCCATATCTTTGCAATTTTGAATTGTGCTGTGATAAACATATGAATGCAGGTGTCTTTTTGATGTAATGACTTCTTTTCCTTTAGGTGGATACCCAATAGTGGGATTTCTGGATCGAATGATAGGCCTACTTTTGCTTCTTTGAGGAATCTCCATACTGCTTTCCTTAGCAGTTGTATTAATCCCACCAACAGTGTATTAGTATTCCCTTTTTACTATATTCACAACAACATCTATTGTTTTTTGACTTTTTCATAATATCCATTCTGACAGGGGTAAGGTTGGGTTTAAATTTACATGACCCTGATGATTAGTGACGGTGAGCATTTTTTAGTGTTTGTTGGTCATTTGTTTATCTTCTTTTGAAAACTGTCAGTGCATTTCTTTTGCCCAGTTTTTAATGGGGTTGGTTTTTTTGTTGTTTAGTTTTGCTGATTTGAGTTCCTTGTAGATTCTGGATATTAGTCCTTTGTTAGATGTATAATCCGTGAAAATTTTTTCCCATTCTGTAGGTTGTCTATTTGTTCTGTTGATTATTTCTTTTGCTGTACAGAAGCATTTTAGTTTAATTAAGTCATATATATTTATTTATTTATTGTTGTGTTTGCTTTTGTGGTCTTAGTCATAAATTCTTTGCCTAGGCCAATGTCCAGAATAATTTTTCTGAAGGTTTCTTTTAGAATTTTTATGGTTTCAGGTCTCACATTTAAGTCTAATCCATCTTGAGTTAGTTTTTTTATATGGTGAGAGAGAGAGATCCAATTTCATTCTTCTGAATGTGGCTATCCAATTTTCCCAGTGCCATTTATTGAATAGAATATCTTTTTCCGTTACATTGTTTTGTCTGCTCTGTTGAAGATCAGTGCGTTGCAGGCATGTGGTTTTATTTCTGCATTCTCCCTTCTGTTTCATTGATCAATGTATCAATGCGATCTGTGTTTTATACTAGTCTATGATGTTTTGGTTACTGTAGCCATGAGGTATAATTTGAAGTCAGGTAATGTGATGCCTTCAGATTTGTCCTTTCTACCTAGGATTATTTTGGTTATTTGGGCTCTTTTATTGATTCCATATGAAAGTTAGGATTATTTTTTCTAATTCTAAGTCTCCTTCTTCATGAAAGGCTCAGTCTTTTTCCCATTTATCTGATTAGTTCAGGTTCTGCCAGGATAATTTCCCAACATGCAAAATTACACTCACCCTTTACCAAGAGTCTCAGAGGCTCATGTCATTTTGGTATTGAATTAAAGTTCAGGATTCATCACCCAATTAGGCTTGGGTAAATGAGGCTTTTGTAGTACAATTTTAAATATGGTTCTTCCTGATATGAAAAACTAGCATGGTTTTTGCCCACCTGTCAAAACTTATAATGGGTTAACAGAGATTGGATAATCATAGTAGACACCTCTGTTCCAAAAGAGGAAAGATGGAAGACACAAAGCAGTTACTGATCCATCATAATTCTAAAACCCTTTCCAGATGTAGATCTGGAGTGAGAGTTGGGCCCCCATCCCTGGGCAGTCTTGCCTTCTTCCTTGAGGGGGATTTTGGGGAAGTGATGGGGATCAGAGAGCACTGAGTCCAGGTTCCCAGTATTGTTTTTCAACATGTAAAGGAACAAGATGAAGGAAGGGGCCATTCCTGGGAGTTCCTCAGCCCAGGAAAAAGTGGAAGCCTCTCCCACCAAGGCAGAGGCTTGGAGGAGGGTTGCAAAAGTATATGGTGCCTTCTTGTTTGTTTATCTGGTTTTTTTATTGACCTCCCTACTCAGAAGCTAGGTCACCCCCAACATCTGGCCCCCACCCAGTTCTCCATTTGGAAGTATCTCCCCATTTCAGAGTTATCGAGAGACACTCCCTGCCCATTCCCATCCCTTCTACACCTACACCTAAGGTTGTCAGCTTTGGATTGCTGGGGCCAGGCCCCAAGTCGGGTGTACTGAGGGGTCTGTAGTTTTGTGATTAAAATAATAAATGCTAGGCATGTTTGGTGCGCTTTTAACTTTGGCAAAAAAAAAAAAAAAAAAAGGGCTAGGCATAATCTAGTCAACTCTTTTTTAGAGCCCAGTTCTGCTCCCTAGGAAAGATTCTCTGTGGCTTTTGTCTCCACCCTCTGAGTCAACCATCCTTTTCCATAAAAAATTGCTGATGTTCACAGCTGAGTAGGCTGCTCAGCTCATTACTTGCTCCTAGTATATTGTTGGTCCTTCTTTTTGTTTGTTTTTTCTCTATACCTTTCAGTCTAAATGATTTGAAAATTTTGTTGGTTTCCATTAAACATTTTAAAAAGTCACAAAATTCCTGAAGTCCCAGTAGGGTTAATGTGGAACTCCATCAGTTCGCTTGGGCTGCCATAACAAAGTGCCACAAACTGGGCACCTTAAGCAAGAGAATCTCATTGTCTCACAGTTCTGGAAGCCAGAAGCCTGAGATCAAGGTGTCAGCAGTGTTAGTTCCTCCTGAAGGCTGTGAGGAATAATCTGTCCCTTGCCTCTCCATTAGTTTTTGGTGGTTTGCTGGCAATCCTTGGCTCCTTGGTTTGCAGATGCATCACCCCAATCTTTGCTCAGATGTTCCCATTGCATTTTTCCATTTTGTGTCGATCTCCAAATTTCCCCTTTTATAAGGACACTGTTCATAATGGATTAGAGCCCACTGTAATGACATCATTTTTACTTGGTAAAAAGCTCATCTCCAAATAAAGTGTCGTTCTGAGGTAGCAGGGGTTAGTACTTTTACATATGAATTTGTGGAGGAAACACAACCCATTACAGTGACACTGTGCTTAATATTCTTAGAAGTGCTCTTTTATAACTGACACCAAATACAAGGCATGTCCTTAATATTCTCAGAAAGTTGAATCTTTCTTAGGTCTTAATAAGGGTCTTATTGCCATGCCCCTGATTTGTCTTTACCCTGAGATAGAATTTTACTGCCCTGGATTTGAGCTTTGCCTTGAGGACAATTCTCACTTGAGATCCTTTTGCAAGGTAGAAAAACCATCCTGAGCTTTCTATATTCTTTCTAAGTTCTGCTCAAAAACTGAACAGTTCTCTTTATCTAATTTGTCTTGTATTTCTCTGCCCATAGGTAGCTAGAAAAAGTGAGATGTGACTTTCTGTATGTTACCTAGAAAATTTTCCATCATCTTCCACAAGTACATGAAGCATCATTTGCATTTTTCATATTCCCATAGGCAATAGTGGTGCTACTGTTACAACATAAAAGTAGTCTTTTTTTCCCCTCCAGCCTGCAATAACATTGTCTTTATGTTCTTCAAGTTTTCACCAGCAGTCTCCTTAAGGCCCTTCCAACTTGCACTGAATCTCCTCAAGTTTCTTCCAGCTTCTGTTCTGTAATTTGTCTCAAAGCCAATGTCACACAGTCTCGTTTTCATGTTAGAACAGCATCCTGTTTTCTGGGACTAATTATGATCCTACTACCTGTTTCTGCAAAGCAGACTACTCACAGCATCAGTGGATTAAAACAGCTATTATGTTACACCTTAAAGTGCTGTGGCTTGGGAATTGGGCATTACGTTTGCCCAATTCTTCTGCCTCATGTAGCTTTAACCTGGTAAATTAATCTGGCAGCTGGTCTGGCCTGGAATGCCTGAAAGAGTCTCACCAACATTTCCGGTACTCTTGTGGGGATGGCTGGAAAGCCAGCTGACTAAGTCCCTCTCCTTCCCAGCATAGTCTCAAGGCACCCCTATGTGGTCTTTCCTGCATCCTCACCTTACTCCTTTTGTGGTGGGTTTGGCTTTTGATAGGCCAAAGTGGAAACTGTTCTGAAAGGCATAATTTCTTAATCTTCTTGATATCCCATAAAATGTAATTCTACTCCATGTCACTGAGATCCATCTGGATCCTTGTGGTAGATTCCATCACTGGCCCAAATCTTTACTCCTTCATTTATCTAAGCCCTTTGTCATGAGGCTTTTGTGTTCCTTCCATAGAAGTGGTGCATTTTTGCCATCTATTGACATTAGACTCCACCATGTGCCTTACTATAGCCATTGGCATGGAGGCAGAGATATTAGCATGGCTGTTCTGATTTAAGGCCTAAGAGGCCTTTGTGCTTTTACTTACTTGTCCTAATGCCATCACTATAGGACGGACATGTGTCTGTTAGCCCACTAGATAGCAGAAAAAAGATGAGACACCCATGGAGCAGAGGCTGTTCAATTAAGTGGAGCCACCAAAGCTGCCCCAGATTGAAGCAGATGCACATTAGCTGATCTGTAAACCTTGTAGGAATTAAATGCATATTGGTTTATACCTTGAGATTTTGTGCTTCCTTTTTAGATAGCATTACTAAGAAAGATTTTACTAATGTAGATTCAGTGGGTGGGAGACATACTTAGAAAAAGTTAAAGGTACTGATAAGTCAATAATATTTCTAGGGGTCCAGTGGTCTGGAGTGTGAGAGAATATTCCTTTGAAAGTGAAAGACAATTACTAAACCCTGCTCTGGACACCACAAAGAGGTTTAAATTCTTGGTAGGTCTCTTAGTGTTTGGGCAGCAACATACACAGATGTTTCTGCTATATAATGGGGTGTGTGATTCCAATAAAATGTTTTTACAAGATTATGCACTAAAAATAGCACATGCATTTTGTTACTTAATGTTCTATTTCACTTTTCTCTAATCCCATCTCCACTGTTTACATGAGGAGTATGAGAAGTAGCTATTTTAGATTTCAGGTATGAAGAGAACCAAAATGATTCATCTTTTATAATATAGAAGGTGATAAAGTTTAGGGGTTTCCATTTGAGGAAACAGCTTTTCTGCCAGATGAGAGGAAAGATAGGATGTATGTCAAACCATAAAAAGGGTAAATTATAAAAGTTGTCTTCTTTTTGCCCCTATAGATCTACTCTCCACTGTATTTTCTTCAGCTCATTGCCAAGGCAGCTGAATTTCACAGATATATCAATGGGCTGTCTTCCTCTGTTTTATAGTTGGATTCCACCAATGGAGAGCCACTTCAGAAAATAGGAGGGAGGAGAAGAATGTGGTCTTTCTTATTGCTGTGGTTTCCCTTTTTCAAAGTCATTTTTTCAATTAATTTTTAAATTTTAATTATTATGGGTACATAATAATTGTATATATTTCTAGGATATATATGATGTTTTGATACAGCCACATAATTGGTAATAATCGAATCAGGGCAGCTGGAGTATCCATCACCTCAAACATTTATCATTCTTCTGTGGTAGGAACATTCCAACATAGATGAAAGAAATTAAAGAGGGTACAAAAAAATGAAAAGATATTGCATGTCCATGGATTGGAAGAAATCAGTATTATTAAAATGTCCATAATATCCAAAGTAATCTACAGATACAATACAATTCCCATCAAAATACCAATGACATTCTTCACAGAAGCAGAAAATAAAAACACTAAAATTTATATGGAGCCATAAAAACCCAGAATAGCCAAAACCATCCTGAGTAAAAAGAACAAAAATGGAGTCATCACATTCCCTGACTTCAAATTATACTACAGAGCTGTAGTAACCATAATAGCATGGTACTGGCATAAAAAGGGATTCATAGACCAACTAAACAGAATAAAGAACCCACAAATAAATCCACACATCTATAGTGAAATTATCTTTGACAAAGTTGCCAAGAATGTACATTGGGGAAAGGACAGTCTGTTCAATAAATTATGCTGGGAAAGCTGGATATCCATATGAGAAGAATGAAACTAGACCCCTATCTCATGTCATATAGTAAAATCAACTCAAAATGTATTGAAGACTTAAATATGAGATCTGAATGTATGAAACTACTAAAGGGAAACATTGGATAAACATTCTAGGACATTTGTCTGAGCAATGATTTCTTAAGCAATACCTCAAAAGAACAGACAACCAAAGCAAAAGTGGATAAATGAGATCACATCAAGCTAAGAAGCTTTTGCACAGCAAAGGAAACAATCAACAAAGTGAAGACACAATCCACAGAATGGGAGGAATAATTTGTGAACTCACCTGACAAGAGATTAATGACTAGAGTATATAAGGAACTTGAACACCTCAATAGAAAAAAAATTGATATAATCCAATTTAAAAACTGACCAAACGATCTAAACAGACATTACTCAAAAGAAGACATACAAATGGCCAATAGGTATATGAAAAAATGCTAAACATCATTAGTCATAAAAGAAATGCAAATCAAAACTACAAGGAGATATCATCTCACCCCAGTTAAAATGCCTTTTATAAAGAAAACAAGCAATCATAAATGTTGGCGAGGATGTAGAGAAAGGAAAACCCTCGCACAATGCTGGTGGGAATGTCAATTAGTGCAAATGCTATGAAGAACAGTATGGAGGTTCCAAAAAAACTAAAAATAGAACTACACTATGACCCAGCAATTCAAGTGTTGGCTATATATCCAAAAGAAAGGAAGTCAGTATATAGAAAAGGTATCTGCACTTCCACATCTATTGCAGCACTATTGACAATAGCCAATATTTGAAATCAACCTGTGCCCATAAATGGATGAATGGATAAAGAAAATGTAGTACATATAAATAATGGAATTTTATTTATCCATAAAAAATAATGAAAACTGTCTTTTGCAATAACACGTGTGGAACTGGGAAAACGTTATGTTAATTGATATAAGCCAAGCACAGAAAGACAAATTTTGCATGTTCTTACCCATATGTGGGAGCTAAATATTAAAATAATTGATTTTAGGGAGACAGAGAGTAGAATAATGCTCCTAGAGGCTGGGAAAAGTAATGAGGAGGCAGGGGATAAAGTAGGGGTGGTTAATGATAAAAAAATGTTTAGAGAGTTAGATAGGATGAACAATATTTGATAGCAAAACCATAAATCATGATTTACTTTAAGATAACTAAAAATAATTTTGGACTGGCTATTTCACTTGACCTAAAAGTCCCCCTCTGCAATTCTTACCTTCAAAATTCTACTAACCATCCCTCCCCTCATTCTTTTGGGTGATAACAGCACTGCTACTATTGGCTGCAGGATACTGAACTATCCTGGTTTTTTTTCATCACTGTACTTCTAAAAATGGTCACTTTGTACATTAACCCTCCTCAAATTACCCTAAATTCAGTATGCAATTTGTTTTCTGGTGGTAATTGGCTGATTCAACTTTCTGCTCTAGGTGTTTGAGAGCATGCCTGTTTGATCCTTTGATTATACATGTTTACAGAAAGTAATCCTATACTTATGCCTTTGGTGTGGAGTTGGCATTTAATCAGTTGTTCTTAAATAAGTGGAAGAAGAAACACATGAAGAAATTCATCCACAAACATTTAGAATCAGCGTTAGAGAACAAATTAAAATTGAGGACTATAGGATTCTCATCCATGGCTCTGGGCAGCATTCTCATCATCCAAACAGGCATAAATATTTTCCTCTATATTCCTTCTCTTTGTATGCCCAGTTTTACTGAATAATTGCTAGGCTTCATTATCTGAGTTTCAGCAGCAGACATACAAACTCCAACTTCACACAGGCATGATTTATATTCTAAAATATGCAAAATACCAGGTAGAAGGTTTAGCAGACCAAAATGTTCCTATCCTTTGTAATAATATGGAGCACAACAGTGGCATATAAAGCCCTACTAACCTAGAGGATAGTAGAAATAACCATGTTTGCATCTTCACCAAACCCCTGAAGAGGACATTCACTAGGCATGAAAAGCAAAGAGACTCGGGTGAGGACAGGAAATCAGACAACATTTTTTGGGAGCCTGAGACATAAGCAGCATTAACTTTCATAAATAAATATATTTGCAGAGTTAGATATGGCAGAAGACCTAGACTTTTATGCATGCAGACTCTGGAAAATTAGCATGATGGAACAGTTCATACATTTGCACTTTTAGGATATTTTCCCAAGGAAATCTCTTTAATCTTCCTTCAAAGAGCCTAATCTTTTCTAGGCCTTTGACATGGAGCCAAGATGATCATGGATTCCTGATGATACATGAAGACTTCACACCTTCTCTTCCTGATAGAATACGCATAACTCCTCCTCCCGGTATCAAGCTGCAAAATCTCCGAAATGCTGGTGAGATGTGGAACTACAAGAGCTCTCACTCATTGCTGTGGGTAGATGACAAGGTACAGGCAGCATCAGTGAGCTGAGGACTCTTTGAATGACAAATGGGAAATTGCAAGCAGCAAATACAGATTCCTCTGGGAAACTTGAGATGGTAGAAAAGCATGAACATACCACCATAATGTATATGTGAAAATACATACAATATCATCAGGAAAGAGCTGGGGCAGTCATCTGGGGGAAGTAGAGGAGAACCAGAGAACAAGTTTGTTGTTTGTTTTAATAAATGAAGGTGTGTGCAGGCTGAGACAGAATCAGAAAGAGAAAGATGTTCAACAAAGTATTGGGAAAGATAGGACAGAAACCAGCTATGCTAACAATTTTAATAAGATTTGGGAGATTTTCAAGTCTCTTGCTGGAGCTCCTCTGCTGAACAATCTGTTGCCCCCTCTCTTTTGTAAATTGATTTTTATTGGTTTCAGTTTTTTAAATGGGCATTTTATGACTTTGTCTTCATTTCTGCCTTAGCCTATGGCCAAGAATAAAAGAGAAATCACCTGATTAATCCTTATATAATTAAAATGACATTTAAGAAATGTTTAAGTCACATCTGTATCATAGTTAATGGAATTTGGTTATAGACTGGTACATGTACTGTCCAAAAAACAAAACAAAACAACATTGAATAAAGTACATACATAGACTGTGTTTAAAAGTAAACGTGGTATTGCCATACTTTAAAAAATAAATTTTTATAAACCTTTTCAGTAACTTGTTTTGACAATATTTTGCTTTTAGCCTTATATCATCTTCAATAAGCATTTCATTTACCTAATGAAAAACATATTTAAAGTAATGACTACACAGTATTTTAATTTACATATGCAAATACTTTAATCAGTAGGAATAGCTGGCAGAAGGGAAGTGTAAATGTATGCAAGTAATTATTTCAGTGACTGCCCACTCCTGCAAGTTCATGGGAATACTTTATAGCTGGGATTAGAGATTAATACTTTATAGGAGAAAAATACCTCGGTGTGGGAAATGATCATAATGATAATAACAGCTACCAATTATTGAATCCTACTTAATGTTGCATGCAGTCCATATTTTGTTTCCATTCCACACAATATCTAAACAAGGAACACATTATTATCCTTCTTTTAGAGACGAAGAAACTGAAGTTCAGTAAGGTGACACAATTTGCTGAAGGTCATATATTAAATAACAAAGCTGGGATTCAAATCTAGATACATTTGACTGTAAGGTCTGAGCTCATTCCACTATATGGAAAAAGAACCTTCAATTATCAACTCAATCTTCCCCATTCAAAAAGTATTTATTTTCTAATGCTTGGGAGATGTAAATGCAATGGAAAGTAGTATTTCAGAGAATAAATAAATATCGATAATACTATATGTTTAGATAGATATTAGAAATAGTTGTTTTAGCTCCAAGAAAACATTTAGAAAATGCTACTATGGACTTCAAAATAGAACTTGCAATTAAATATTAATAAAGTAAATATGGCATTATTCATCGTCTGGAGTTTGTTCTGCCTGTGTATCAGTCCAACGGAAGGAACTGAAAGTCTTTATGGATCAAGGTACAACTATAGCTCCAAGACAATACAACATGTATTGTGAGGATTAAAGGAATGTTCCAGTGAGTTCACTTCCTATTTAAGGAGGTATAGAAAGCAAAAAAAAAAGAGAGAGAGAGAGAGAGAGAGAGAGAGAGAGAAGAAACACACACGTCATGGTTCTCATATTCAATAACAACCTCATATTCAGCAACAACTCCCATTTATGATTTTAATGCAAATAATTCAAAATCCAAGTTTTTGACCTTGGATTATTCCTAAATGGTTCTTACTTCCCTTAGTTTTTTCCCCAATATTCACCAAACGGCATCTTTTCCAGTCATCTCCAATGACAAATATTTCCAATTTATCTCCATATTGACTTGACCCCAAACTTTTGTACATTATTCTTCTGTTTGATAAATCATCCCCTAACTTGCCCTGGGGAACCACAAGGCTGTAAGATTTAATTTTACTTAGAAGTTATATATCTGACACTCCAGTCTTTATTAAAATCCCTAACTCTGATTTCCAATTATTCCTTACACAAAAGACTTCAAAACAACTCTTACATTTTGTAATCATTGTTGCATTTTATTTGGCCTGGTAATTTGACAGCTTTCTTAGGGTAGGACACAGTTGTATTTTTCATATCTCATTCTTAGTATCTATCATAATATATAAGTAAATTATACATAATACAAATTAGGATCCCAATAAAAATTATTGAATTAAAAATTTATTATTAAATAAAAAGCAGAAAAATCTGCTACCTACCACATTTTCCTTTTGCTTATTCTTTTCCCACTTCTATGCTCATACAAATGTTTGTATAGTTACAAGATGCATTCATTTGTTTTTATATTCCTTTGTATCATTGGTATTCATGAATACATTCCAAATTCTGGTAAGGTTACAGCACATCAACTTGATGAAAAACTAGGTAGCTATAACAAATTATCAGAGAGAAGGCAGTGTCTAATAGGCTTCCAGAAACTTGCAACTGCAGGGGAAAGCAATGTTCTGCGGTGAGTGGAGCAGTTACAGATCTGAACACCTAAACATCATCAACATCTTTCACTTAGAAATGACCTGGAATTTTATCCTTCTTTTTTACTGGAGCATGGGAACTAATATGTTTTCTGTTTGTTTTACTTGTGTGTGTGTGTGTATTTGTGTGTGTGTGTGTGTGTGTGTGTGTGAGAGAGAGAGAGAGAGAGAGAGAGAGAGCGCATTGGTAGTCTCTGGTAGTAAGGAGGAAGAAACAAAAAGGAAACATTTGCTCACAGATTCAAATAAGTGAAGAGGGACTTTCTAGTCTAATTTCTTCATAATCACCAAGAGATTCCAAATCATTGATAAAAATGTGATTGTTTACCACATTAGGTTGGGTCATCATCTTGTCCACACCTGACATAATGCTGGGTCACCAAAGTAGAACCTTAAGAAAAGACATAATTTTTTTTATATTTGTATGCTAAGCAAAAGCATGGCTCTTCAAAGGTATCATGTCATCATCCCTAGAATCTGTGAATATGTTTACCTTACATAGCAAAAGTGACTTCGCACGTGTGATTAAATTAAGGATCTTGAGCTGGTGAGATTATGCATTTGAGACCAATATGATCATAAAGGCCCTTAGAAGAGAAAGACAGAAAGGTCAGAGATAGAAAGAGATGTGAAGATGAAAGCGGAGTGTCTCAGTGATGTGAATATAGACTTGAAAGTGCTACACTGCTGGCTTTGAGATGGAAGAGGAGCCCTAAGCCAAAGAATGCAGGTGGCCTCTAGAAGCAGGAAACAGCAATGAAACAGATTTTCCCTAGAGCTTTCAGAGGGAAAGCAGCCTGCTGACACCTTGATGTTAGCCCAGTGAAACCCATATTGGATTTCTGATCTCCAGAATTGCAAGATTATTTCTTGTGTTTTTCAGTCCTTATGTTGTTGTAATTTTTTTTTTGTCATAGTGTCATTGAGAATTTAATATAATTTTTTATTTCTCCAAAGTAAAACAAAATTATTCATCCCAACCTTTGAAAATATTTGCACTATCCAATGGAGCCTAACACAGGTCTCACATAAAATATAAAAAGAGAAATGCCTTAAGTTTGAACATAGGGGAAGAAACTTTAATGGCAGGAGCTCTGTGTGACTTGTAGGTTACAGACATTCATTAAGGAGATAATAAAATTAGCCTTAAGGAATGTTTAAGTATGGAAGGTTAGACATTATAGGTAAAATATACAGCACAGGAAAGGCTCAGATAATAAAAATGTTTGGAATGTGTTGTAAAAAACTATATAACCTAAAGTCAAATATGTCTGCTTAGCAAAGATTTCAACCTCCATCCATGCATGTTAACTGATACTTCACCTACCTTTCTGCCATAAACACTATAAAACTGTACAGAACATGAAACTACTATTTTCATGCATTAAAAACCAGGCAGCATGTATGTATAACCCTTGAGAAAAAAGAAACTTGAGGGTTAAGCCTCTATTTGTCCTGGTTCTCTGATTGGTTGCACCTCCCCTACCATGGTGCAAGGTGGAGAAGTCCAAACACAGGGATAATTTTGCTAAGCAGAAGAGGACAAAAGAGATCCCCATGATGCTAACAAAGAACAAAAAATGCCTTTGGGAACCCAAAGAAAGAATTGGCCAGGGATAAGACTATCAGAATGTAACATAATGCTCAATAAAGAAAACAATATAATGCAGAATATATACAAAGTATTTCCATATTTAGAATAAAATACATCATCAGATATACACATAGACATATAAGATACAGAAAAATGTGATTTATAATCAAGAAAAAAAATCCAGATAATAGAAACCAATCCCTAAAGATTCAGAAGTCGAATTTAGCAGGGAAAACACCCCCAAAACTTTAAAGCAAGCATTATATAAGTATGTTGCAGAGCCTACAGGAAAGCATGGTCATCAAATGTGAAACAGCAGAAAGTCTCAGTTAAAAAAAAGAAAAAGAAAACTAAAGTAAAACAAAACTCCAGAATGGAAAAGTACAACATTTGAAATAGAAAATTCACTGTATGACAAAGGAATCAGTGAACTTGAAGAATGATCAATATGAATTATCTAATCTGAAGAGACAAAATTATTTAAAAATGAAAGGACTCTAAATTACCAGTGGAACAATATTAAGCAGATTGCCATGTATGAAACTGGAATTCCCCCCAAAATTGGTATTATATGACCTGTATTGAGAATTTTTATAATATGTATTCTGACTACAGTGGAATTAAATCATATATTGTTAACATAAACAACATGTGTAGAAAATGTAAATATTTAATTTTTTAAGAAGCATGTTGCCAAATAAATAGCTCACGTATTAAAGAAGAAATAGCAATGGAAATTAAAAAAATACATTAAACTGAATAATAAAAATACAACATATTCAATTTTTTAAGTAGTAGAAATTAGCTAATAGTTTTAAATATTTTAATGGAAAATATGAAATGTCAAGAATCTAAGTATCTGCTTTAAAAATCTAGAAAATAAAGAGTAATCCAAAGTAGAAGGAAAGAAAAATCATAGCTAAGAAGAGCAATTTACGTAACAGAAAACAAAGAATAGTGAACATTAAGAATCTGAAAGACTTGTTCTTTGAAAGGATTAACAAGATCAATAAAATTTTAGCCACATTGATCAAGGAAAAAGAGAACACATAATTATATACATCAGGAATTAAAGAGGGGATATAACTACAGAAACAACAGATGTTAGAAGGAAAATCCACATCAAATACAACAATTTTGATTCACTGATCAAATCTTTTGAAAAATACAATTTACCAAAATTAAAGAAGTAGAGAATCTGGATAGGAACATATCTAGTTTAAAAAGTTGAATTTGTTCTTATAATTTTTATATGAGGACCCCTCTAAGAAGATTTAACTGATGAATTTTATCAAATATTCAAGGAAGAAATAATACCAAAATTCTACAAATATTTTGGAAAATAGAGAATGTGGGAGTATCTCCCAACCCATTTAAGAGGCCAGCATAAAATCCTGATACAAAACCTGATGTACATATTACAAGAAGAGAAAAATGGCAACTATCCCTAATAAAATTACATGCAAAATTTGACTCATATGATCCAATAAAAACCACATTATATATACATATATACACATATTTAATATATGGTATACACATATATATATGTGTATATATAGCCACATGGGGTATATTCTAAAATACATGCACATGCCCCCCAAGTGTTGTATATTCTAGAAATATGAAGAAAAAAGTAATTCTCAGCAAACTAAAAACAGAAGAAAACGCTCTCAATCTGATTAAATCTACCATGAAACACTTCGAGATCACATAATCCATTATTTCTGTATATTGTACTGATGGCTTCAACTAATACAATAGGGAAGAAAAGGTTTTACAAATTATGAAAATTGGAAAGAACAAACTAAAGCTTTATCATTTGTAGGATGCATGATTGTAATATAGAACATTCTAAGGAATCCTACAAAACAATTACTAAAACTAATAAGTGAACTTAGCAAGATCTCAGGATATAGGCTCAATTTTATTTATACATAAATGCCACGAACAATTGAAAATAAATGCTAAAAATATGTATTACAATAACATCAAAGTCATAAAATACCTAGGAATAAATTTAATGAAAACTCTCTATACTTAAATATTGCAGAGTAAAGTTAAAAATACCTAAATAAATGAAATAATGTAAAATGTGCTTGGATACAGGAGACCGAGTATTGTTAAGCTGGTATTTTTTTCCAGATTTATCTATTGATTAAAAGCAATCACTATGAGTTTTTTTTTTTTTTTTATAAATAGACAAAGTTATAATTACAGCAAGGTAAAGAATCAAGAAAAGTCAACACAATCCTAAAAATGATAATGACTCTTACTATCCAAATTCAAGATTTAGTATCAGTTTATCATAATAAAACCCATGTGGCATTGGCATAAGGATAGAAAACTAGGGCAAAACAACAAAATAATCCTTCATGTAAATGAGCCATTAATTTTAGAAAAATATTTAATATAATTCAATAGGTAGGGGATAGTTTTTTCAACAAATAGTACTGAAATAGCTAACTATGGGGAAAAAATGAATCTTGACCCACTAACTTTATCATAGAAAAATAAGTTCAAGATAAATCACCAACTTCTACAAAAAAGCAAACACAACAAACACTGCTCTCTGGGACAGTATTGTGCAATAGAACTTTCTGTTATGATCAAAAAATTCTATATCTGCACTGTTCAACATGGTAGCTGTTAGCCACTTGTGACTATTGCCCTCTCTACATGTGGCTACTGTTACTAAGGAAGTGAATTTTAATGTTATTTAATTATAATTAATTAAGGCTAAAATTTAAGCAGACATATGTGGCTAATAACTATTCCATTGGACAGCATAGCTCTAGAATAAAATTCAGGAGATTATGTTTGTAAATTGAAATAGAAAAATTTTCTTAGAACTTAGAAAGGGCACTCACCTTAAAGGGTAATATGTTACATTACATAATAATATGTTATATTACATACACACACACACACACACACACACACACGGACATCACCAAAATTTAAAACTTCATCAAATGATACCATTAAGCCAAACTGGAAGAAAATAGCACAATACATATATATCTGATGAGGGTTTTTATCAAGAGTATGTAATGAACTCCTACAAATCAATAATAACTCAAATTCACACAATCCAATCTATAATGGGCAATTGACTTGAAAAGACACTTCACACAGATCATAAAACCAGTAAGGACATGGAAATGTGCTCAACATTTTTAACCTTAAGAGAAATTCAAACTAAAACCAAAACTTGATATAATTTCACATCTTTGAGAGTGACTAATATTAAAAAGACCTACAGCATCAACTGTTGGTAAGGCTATGAAACTACTCAATCCACATAGATTGGCAGCTGGAATGTTGTACTGTAAGTAGTTATAACCACTTTGGAAAACTCTCTAGCACCTTCTAATGAAGTTAAACAAACAGGTTTAGGATGTAGAGAGTTTCAAGTGTTACTTCTACCATAACATTATGAACAAGTTGAATATTCTTCAAAATTATAGTTTTTAAAACACATGAGTGAACTCAGCTTATACAAATAAACAGAATGAAGTAACCTCCCACCCCCAAAATAACAAACCCCTCCTACGATGGAACAGGCTGCTTTAATTTTTGGCATAACAGTGAGAGGAGGAGAAAACTACCACAGACAGCTCAGACATGGGAATAAGACAATAGCTGGGCTTTAAACGAATTTAAATGACAAAGTGTCACCTATATATGATGAGTCAGCATACACATGCGAGCTATTTTCTTTTTTTTTTTTAAGGCTCTTTTTACATTTTTTTATTTTTTTCTATTTTTCCTTTTTTATGTCAGAATATTATGGGGGTGCAAATGTTTTGGTTACATGGATTGCTTTTGTACTGCTTGAGTCAAAGTGTGCCCATTACCCAGATAGTGTATATTGTACAGGTTGGGTATGATTTCACCCATCCCCTCTTCCCTCTTCCCACTTGCTTGAAATGCGTATCAAAACCACAACAACATATCACCTAACCCCAGTGAAAATGGCTTTTATCAAAAAGTTTCTAAACAACAGTTTTGATATGCATTTCTCTGATGATTAGAGTCTTTGAGCCTTTTTTTTTATATATTTATTGGCCATTAGTCTATCTTCTATTGAAAGGCTTCTGTTCATGTCTTTCACCCACTTTTTAATGGTGTTATTTGATTTTTTCTTGCTGTTTTTGTAAAATTCTTTGTAGATTCTGGTTATTAGCCCTTAATTGGACATATAGCATACGAATATTTTCTCCGATTCTGTATGTTGTCTATTTGATCTATTGATTGTCACCTACGCTGTGCAGAAGTTTTTAAATTTAATCAAGTTCCATTTAGTCATTTATTTTTGTTCCTGTGATTGCCCTTGGGATCTTTTTCATAAATTCTTTGCCTACGCTGATATCTAGGAGAGTTTTCTCAACATTTTCTTCTAGAATTCTTATGGTTTCATGTCTTACATTTAAGTTTGTTATCCATCTTAAATTAATTTTTGTGAATGGTGAGAAATTTGGATCCTGTTTCAATCTTCTACATGTGGCCATCTAATTTTTCCAGCATAATTTATTAAATAGCGATTCTTTTCCCCAATGCATAGTACTGTCTACTTTGTCAAAGATCAGATGACAATATGTGGATAGTTTTATATCTGAGTTCTCTGTTCTGTTCTTATGGTTTATGTCTCTATATTTGTGTTAGTACCATGCTGTTTTGGTTAGTATAAAGTAGTATAAAGTCTGATAAAGTGATGCCTCTAGATTGGTTCCTTTTGTTTAAGGTTGCTTTGGATATTTAAGGTCTTTTCTGTTTCCAAATGAAGCATAGAATTGTTTTTTTAGATCTGAAAAAAAATGGTATTAGTGTTTTGATGGGGATTTTATTGATTCTATAAATCACTTTTGGTAGTATCACTATTTTAAGAATGTTAATTCTGCTGATCAATAAGCATGATATATTTTTCCATTTGTTTACATCATTTGAAATTCCTTTCCTTAGTGATTTGCGGTTCTCTTTATAGAGATCTTTTACCTCCCTGGTTAAATATATTCCTAAGTATTTTATTTGTGAAAGGTATTGAGTCTTTCATTTGATTATCAGCTTGATTGTTGTTGGTGTGTAGTAATGCTACTGATTTGTAGACATTGATTTTGTAAAGTGAGACTTTGCTGAATTTGTCAATTCCATGAGTCTCTTGACAGAATCTTTGGGGTTTTCTAGACATAAGATCATATCATCAGCAAAGAGTAATAGTTTGACCTCCTATTTCCCCATTTGGATACTCTTAATTTCCTTCTTTTGTCTAATTTCTCTGGCTAAGACTTCCAGTACTATGTTGAATAGAAGTGGTGACAGTGGGCATTCTTGTGTTGTTCCAATTCTTAGTGGGAATGCTTTCAACTTTTCCCCATTCAGTATTTTGTTGGCCATGAATTTGTCATATATGGTTTTTATAATTTTGAGACTCATTCCATCTGTACCTATTTTATAAAGAGTTTTTAATCATAAAATGGTGAATTTTGTAAACTGCTTTTTCTCTTTTTCTACATCTATTGATCACATGATCTTCGTTTTTGCTTCTGTTTATGTGGTGAATCACATTTATAGATTTATGTATGTTGAGCCATCCTTGCATCCTTGGGATGAAGCCCAATTGGTCATGGTAGATTATTTGTTGATGTGCTGCTGAATTTCATTTAGTAGAGTTTTTCGAGAATTTTTGCATCTATATTCATAAGGGATATTAGTCTATAGTTTCTTTTTTGTTGTTTTTGTGTCCTTTCCTGACTTTGCTAAACATGCGAGCTATTGGGAAGGGGACATCAGTGAATATATTCAAGAAAGATTGTAGGCAGGGCAGGTAAGCTAAAATAGACAACTCAAATTTAAGTGCAATTACAGTAGAACCTGCTGAGATCTGAGGACAGTGAGTATAATGAAGAGGATGCCCACAAGAATTTCAGGCCTTATAATGATTACAATCAGTAGGTATCTACTTCTTGTACAGGGACAAGATAAGGTATGGTACTCCCACACAGGCACCAAATCTGCTAAAATCTCATGGCAAGGAGAAAACCAAAGAGGCATTGGACTTTATAGGCACTCTGGGCTTTACAATCACTACATGGTCAAGGCTAAATATAGGAAGACAGACAAGGGAATGTGTTAGACATCACTGAGGACAAGTGCACAAGTCCTTTTGAAGTCTGACAGTAGCAGGTCATGGGAACTCAGACAAAACTTTCAGGAAAATCTAATTAAGGAAAGATTTTAATCACTCCATGAATAATTTGAAGGCGAATAAAAAACAAAAACTATACTCAGTCTAACTCCACACTACCTAGTCTTAAACAACCACACTAACAAACTAACTGATGAGGCAGGCTCTATTTTGAATGTCAACATTATTTACTTTATTCTTTACAAACAATGCTCAGTAGTATTCAATAAAAAAATATGAAACACATGTAAAGGTAAGAAAACAAGACTCAGAATACTGTGTGTTTTGGAATTATCAGAGTGAGATTTAAACTAAGCTTGATAAAAATGTCAAGTTTTTATGGAAGAGATTAACAACATGCACAAAATGAGGAGGAATCTTAGCACAGAGATGCAAGGGCCGCATAAAAAAAGAAGTGAAAAATATGATAAAGAATTATCCTGACAAGCCAATCAAAAGACTAGACACGGCAGCATAAAGATGTTTTGAGAGTTCCCAGCTAAACTGGGGTTCTAGTATGAGAGCAGCTAATAAACCTGCACTAGTGGGAATTGAAGGGGAGCTGGATATGGGTGTGTACAGTGTACCTTTCACGGGATACATTTTTTACCTGATGAATGGCCTAATACCCAGTTGTCTGAGCCACAACCAGACAGTCCCTCACACAGGAAACTTGGTGTATTGACAGACGCTCCCTGTGACTCTTATCTGACCCATTCCCAATTTATGTCTGCCTGCCCACTGCTCTGGTGCTGGGAACTTGACCCCATATTCTCCCCAGCATCCCAGGAAAAACTCAGCCTGAGATAGCCCCTAGCTCTTCAGATGGAAGGCATAAATCCAGTACACCACCACAACTGGGAACAAGCTCAAAGATTTTTATTTACAGCCCCTGGGCAAGGAGGGAATAGTAGGTTGGGAAATTAGTCAGTCCTTTGTCTCCAGGTCTCTGTGAGGCGAGAATAAAGAGTCAGACAGGGAGAAAAGTATGTGGCATCTGGCAGAATATATAAGGGAATATGGTGTAGGTCACTTTAAGTTAGTGAACAAATGACTGAATGATCTATTTAAAGGGATAAGCAGGAACTGGGAGCCCAGTCTGCTAGGCTCAAGAGTTGCCTCAAAGCTCTTTTGTCTGGCCAGCAGCTTAAGCAATTTGGGTGTGATATAGAATTGGCAACTGTGTCAAGCATGATTGAGCTCAGTGAAAAAGTTAAACTCATATTCAAAATGGATACTGAGGCAACATATAATTATAGAAATTCACTTCAAAATAATTAGTGAAATTGAATACAGGTCAATAGAAGTTATCAAAACTGAAACATACAAAAAGAATAGGAAAAAGCAGGATAAATTTTCTCAGATCTGTGGGACAGACCAAGAGTTTTAATATACTATTATTAAATTCTGAGGAAGAGAGAAAGAGAAAAGAATAGTGGAAATATTTGAAGAGATGATGGCTAAAATTGTCCATAATTAGTTTAAAACATCAGCTTACGGATCCAAGAAGCTCAGTAGATTTCAACCAGAATAAATACAAAGGGTAAGAATCAAAGGTAAAGACAAAAATCTTGACAGCAGACAGAGAAAATGTATATTTTATACAATCAAATAATAATACAATATTGTAATACAATAGGAAGGATGAGAGTTGATGTTCTGTTAAAACAATGGCAGCAAGAAAATAATAAAATAGCATATTTAAGTGATGAGAGAAAAAACCAACATAGAATTTAATATCCACGGAAATATTGATCAACAATTGAGACCAAATAAAGCTATTTTCAGTCAGAAAAACATTTGAAAATAAATTCGTCTCTAGAAGACCTGTACTACAAGAAATAATAAAGATGTTCCTAAGCGTCATTTACCTAAGTCCAGATAAAAAATCCCTTTATCCAGGAGGAAATGAAGACAGCTGAAAGAATAAAAAGTCAGTAAATGTAAAGGTTTTTTAAAACTAATCTTACTTAAGATCTTTAAAATATTATTCATGGTTAAAAGTAAAATTAAAATAATGTCTTATTTCATTTACAGTGTAGGTAGAAGTGAAATATATGACAAGAAGGAAGAAAGGGCAGGATGATGATAATTGTAAGTATATTGTTATAAATCCCTTACATTGTTTATAAGTAAAATATTTTTGAAGGGATATCATGAAAATTAAAGATGTACATTGTGTATAACCAAAAAGGCAATAGAGGACATAAAAGGGAATAATAATAATAAAATACTTCATTTACCCAAGTGATGTAGGAAAGAGAACAGATGAACAAAGAGAAATAGAACAAATGGAAATCAAATACCAAGTTGATAGAACGGAAAGCAAATATTGCAATAATTACACAAATGTAAATAAATTAACATCTCTATAAGCAGACATCACAATACGTGGTAAAAAAGCAAGAGTCGACTGCCTTAGTTAATTATTGCTGCTGTAACAACTTATCACAAAATTAGTGGCCTAAAGCAACACATATTATTATTATTATTGTTATTTTTTGAGACAGAGTCTCACTCTGTTGCCCAGGCTAGAGTGCTGTGGCGTCAGCCTAGCTCACAGAAACCTCAAACTCCTGGGCTTAAGAAATCCTGCTGTCTCAGCCTCCTGAGTAGCTGGCACTACAGGCATGCACCACCATGCTCGGCTAATTTTTTCTATATATTTTTAGTTGGCCTTAATTGGCCAACTAAATTTCTTTCTATTTTCAGTAGAGATGGAGTCTCGCTCTTGCTCAGGCTGGTTTCGAATTCCTGACTTTTGAGTGATCTGCCCGCCTCGGCCTCCCAGAGTGCTAGGATAACAGGCGTGAGCCACCGCGCCCGGCCCAAGCAACATATACTATGTTACAGATATGGAGGTCAGATGTGTAAAATGCATTGGCAGCAGCAGGACTATGTAACTTCAGAAAGGTCTATGGGATAATCTGTTTCCTTGACATTTCTATTCTCTAGAGATTAGCTGCATTCCTTAGCTGTTAGCCATACCTCAACTCAGATCTCTGTTTTTGTCTTCACATCTCTGTCTTTGGATTCCTTGTCTCCCTCTTTTCCTTATAATGACCCTGGTGATGACATTTGACCCACCTGGATAATCCAGGTTATTACCCCTATCTGGAGATCCATAATCATGGCAGCAATATCCTTTTTTTCTTTCTCTACCATGCAAGGTAACATATTCACAGTTTCTGGGGATCTTTGTGGACATCTTTAGGGGGCTATTGTCTAAAGTCTACCACACCCAACTATAGATTGTTTACACGAAACACACTTTAAACGTAAAGATACAGGCAAGTAGAAAGTAAATACAGTCATGCACTGCTTAAGGATGGGAATATGTTCTGGGAAATTTGTCATTAGGTGACTTTGTCCTGTAAACATCAGAGTGTACTTATACAAATCTAGATGGTAGCCTACTACCCATGTAGGCTATATGGTATAATCTATTGTTCCTAGGCTATAAACCTTTACAGCATGCTACGGCACTGAATACTGTGGAAAATTATAGCACAGTGGTAAGTATGTGTGTATCCAAACATATCTACACATAGAAAAAGTATAGTAAAAATACGGTATCTAGTCTAATGGGACCTCCACCATGTATGTAGTTCATTGTTGACTGAAATGTAATTATTGCTATACCATACGTTACTGTATTATACAAACACTAACTGTGACACAGCTTGTAAGGCTATATTAGTACCAGAAAATGAAGACCTCAAATGAAGAGTGTTACCAGAGATAGAAACATCATACATAATGATGAAAGTGTCAGTTCATTAAGAAGATATAGAAATCTTATATGTCTATGAAAGTATTCTATGCTCCCAAATACGTGAAACAAAAATGGACAGAACTATAGGGCAATATATACACAGTAATATTGAATATTTAATATTGCTTTTCGTAATTGAGAGAACAAGTACATAAAAAATCAGTAAGGATTTAGAAGACTTAAACAATACCCTAAGGTACTTGGCTCATTCTAACTTAATAACATTATCCAATAAGAAGGTAGATTTTTAAAAAAATATTTAGATCTAAGTCTGAGCCATAAAATAATTCCCAATAAATGTTAAGGAATTGAAAAGCATATAAGAATATATTCCATAATCAAAATGGCCTTAAATTGAAAACAAATAATGAATAAGATTTTAGAAAACTTCAAATATCTGGACATTATGAACACGCTTGTAAGTATGCCATGCATCAAAAGAGTTGAAAATGTTATTTTAAAATATGCAAAGGGAGTTAAAAATATTATGAATTAACTGATAATGAAAATACTCTCTCTATATGTGTATATATATGTATATATACACACACACATATATATTTTAAAGTTGAAGGCTGTAGCTAATGCTGAAAGAGAACTTTATTGTTTTAAATGCTATGACAGGAAAGCACAGAGTTATAAATTCAATGATTTATACTGTCACCAGAAAAAGGCAGAAAAAGAAGAGCAAAGTAAAATCACAATAAATAAATGAAAGAAAATAGTAAAGAGCAAATATCAAAAAAATAGAAAAAATATTAATACGAACAGTAGAGAAAATAAACTGAAGCTTGATTTTTGAAGAGAGTCTAAAGCTGATACTCCTCCAGAAAGACAGATGAAGAAAAAAGAGAAGAATAAATTTCCAGTACTAGAAATGAAAGATACTGCCATTCCTCAGGAATAAAAAGGATAATAATTGGATATTATGAACAGTTTTATGGTAATAAGTTCAAAACGTTATATGAAATGAACAGAATTTTTTAAAACAACTTATCAAAACTGACATAACTATAAATAGGAAATAGGAATAGCTGTATATCTACTATAGAAATTGAATTTGTAATTAAAATAACTTCCAAGACATGCAAAATAAAAACCTTTAGGACCAGATGGTTTCACTGGTGAATTGTGTTAAACAGTAATGAAGACATAAAGCCCACCCTACACAAACTTTTTTAGAAAGTAGAGGAGGAAACACACTTGCCAACTTATTTTATGAATGCAGTGAATCCATGATACCAACACCAGATGATGACATTACAGGAAATGAAAATTACAGATATATAATCCTCATGACCACACATAAAAGAAAGTAAAAAGAAAATTGATTATACAATATATAAAAAGGATACAAAATATAAATTCAAGTAGTTTTTACCCCAGGAATACGATTAGCATTGGAAAATCATTCATTGTAGTTAACCACATTATAGGTTAAAAAAATATGATAATATAACAAGATGCAGAAAAAAATTTTGACAAATTCATCACACTTTCAAAATAAAATATCTCAAGAAACTATGAATTGAAGTAAAATTTATTCAATTCAAAATAGAGTATTTATGTAAAGCCTACAGTTCATACAATGGCAACATACTGAAGGCTTCCTTTGTAAGATCAATTATAAGAAAACACAATGTCTGCTGGTACTTATACAACATTGTACCAGAATTTCCAACTAGTTAAATAAGGCAAGAAGAATAAACCAAAGATATTAAAGTTCAAGAGGAAAAAGCATAATTGCTTTTATTTGCAGATGACATTGATTGTGTGTATAAAATCCTAAGGAATCTAAAAGAGGAAAAATTAAAACCATACTAATATTAATAATAGTATTTCACAATATTGCAGGGAAGCATGTCAATTCACAAAATTCTACTGTAAACAAAAATCAATTTTATTTACATATATGAGGAATAAACATTTTTATTTCCATACTTTAGGAATAAATTATTTGTAACAAGAAATTTAAAACTACAATGACATTCTAACACATCAAATACAAATCTAACAAAATATGTTTAAGAACACTACACTGAATGCTATAGAACATTTCTGAGAGCAATTAAAGAAAACCTAAGTTAATAATTAAGTACTTCATATTTATGGATTGAATACCCCAAATGTATAAAGGCATCAATTATCTTAAAATTTATCTTTAAAGTAAATGAAATACCAATCAAAATCCCAGTGGGATTTCTTTTTTGTAGAAATTGTCAAGCTGATTCTAAAATTTATATGGAAATATAAATTACTAAAATAGACAAAGCAGGTTTGAAGAAGATAAACAAAGACACACTACCTGAGTTCAAGACTTATATAACGATATAGCAATCAAGATTAGGATATGGATTAAATGCATCAAAGCTTATTTTATTGTACTCTTAAGGGATATGCAGTTAACAATTAAAAGATTTTGTCTCAATAAGAAAAATGTCAAAAGTCATTAAAAGTAAATTACAAAACCATAGTAAAGACTCAGTCTAAATCTTGTTTAATCTATATAGACTTGAACAGTCACTTAAATTTCCTGAAGCTTATTTCTTAATCCAGTATAAAAATGCATACCACCAAAAAAGTTGTTGAAATTTATTCACAGAATTAGAAATGCAAACTGTCTTCCAATCCTCATCTAACTGGTATATTATTATCAGGTGATATTTTCTGTTAGTCTGACTCAGGCTATGACATCATAGGCATGGCCACTAGACTCTCAAATTTGCCTTCTATTTATTTAGTTGCATTCAAAAAATGGAACTTCTGGGTCTAAGTTTCTGCAACCTACATATCTTTTTGTGTGTGGCCCTATTTAAATTGGGACTATACTTTAGGGACTGTGTCTGAGATCCTAATTGGATTGCTGGCCTGGAGTGGGACAAGCCAAGGATTAAATATTAAAATGTATGTAGACTATTTATCAAGGTTTATGACACATAGTAGAAACTATAAATATCAGCTTTTATTATAGTTATACAAACCATTTTTATCTGCAAATAGTTAACGGTATGAAAGGTATCACAATGGAAACTGAAGTTGGAGGAAAAGGAAGGTCTTGTGTGATAGGTTAAGACTTTTGAAATTTACCTAAAGTCAGTGGGTTTTGCATAGCAGAGTGGCATGAGCAGATTTCCCTTTTGGAAAGACCTCCCTCACAGCAGTGTGACTGATGGATTGGAAGGAAATGGGGTTGGAGGAAGTGTAATGTGGTAAGCGACAACTGCAGAAATACAAGCGATACTTAAATCTTAACAAGGAGAAACATGAGGAAGGTGTAGAGACAGCATCAAATGTTTTGATCTGGGGGTTTTGTGCCATTGTCACAAAATGTCAGCTTGGGAATGAGCCCAGATAATCAGTGTATCTGTGGGCCATTTTAGAGTTTTAGGTCAGTTCATCCTGAAAGAAAGACTCAGGAAGTCTTTAAATGCAAAACATCCAGAGAGAGTTCAGTAGGTAAATGAAGAAGTGACCGGAGTTTGGAGTAAATTCAGGGCGGGTCATAGTGTAATTCTGCTACTTTAGTTTACTAGCCAACCCTCGATAGGGCTACGTCATTTGCTGTTTGGCTTCCATTTTATTACTCTATTGAAACCTTTAAAATATATATTATTTTATAATATAAAATATATATAATATATAATATATATAAAAATATATAAAAAATATATTATATATTAATATATATACAAACAGACACATGTGCATTCACATATATACATATGTACAAGAGCTGTCCAGAAAGTATCAAGCTATAATTAATATAATGAGAACATATTAATATTACATGGCTGGATACTTTTTGCAGTCTTCATATATATGCACACATACACATATACACACGTATATATCTATGTATATATAATATTGTCCTATATCCCAAGATGCAGCTTCTGCTGATAATGACCATCCTCTTCTTGAGATACTTTCCTCATCCACCCTACTCCTCACTTCTGATTCTCCTGAAAACTTATTTTAGTCTCTTCCACCGTTCTTCCTCCCTGTGTCCCTCCCTATTCAACATTGATGTTCACGTTCTTATCCTTCTTTCGCATCTTATACAGTTTCCTTTACTTCCACATCATCAATAATCACATATATAACTATAGATTTTAACTTCAGCTCGATTAGTTTGCCAAAGTTACCTATCTAAACTTTTAACTGATCATTTAGCACTTTTTCCTGTTTGGGGGCTACGGGACCTCACATTCTGCCTATCTCAAACTAAGCCCACAATCACCTCCCAAACCATTTACCACTCTTGCTTTCTTATCTAAATTAATAATCAATACTTAAGTGCACATATAGTAATAGAATTCATCAGGTGTCAAGCAGATGGGTGGGAGGAGGAGGGGATGGGTATGTTCACACCTAATGAGAGTGAGGCACACCATCTGGGGGATGGACATGCTTGAAGCTCTGACTTGGGTGGGGCAAAGGCAACATATGTAACCTAAACATTTGTACTCTCATAATATGCTGAAATTTAAAAAAATTTTAAAAAACATAAATATGATTAATATAATTAATATGATAGATATAATTAATATATGATTAATATAATATAAAATAATGCAGTATAATATGACATAATGTAATGTTCTATATATGTACTTTTTTTTTGTTTGAGACAGAATCTCACTCTGTTGCCTGGGCTGGAGTGCCATGGCATCAGTCTAGCTCACAGCAACCTCCAACTCTTGGGCTCAAGCGATCCTCCTGCCTCAGCCTCCTGAGTAGCTGGGACTACAGGCATGCACCACCGTGCTCGGCTAATTTTTTGTATTTTTAGTTGTTTGGCTAATTTTCTTTCTATTTATAGTAGAGACAGGGTCTCACTCTTGCTCAGGCTGATCTCGAACTCCTGAGCTCAAGCAATCCTCATGCCTCGGCCTCCCAGAGTGCTTAGGATTACAGGCATGAGCCACCACGCCCAGCCTATGTGTGTATTTTTAAAAAAATCTTTCAGAATAAGTTGAAGGAAACGAAGGCCTAAATTTGGTAGGGAAATTATTTCTATAATAAAATGAAGAAATTGCATAAAAAAATAATTAATTAACGGCATTAGCATTTGCCTAGCCAAATAGACATCTCAACATTCATCCCTCCCCCCGATCTCCCATGGACCATTAACTTTCTATTTTACCCTTTAAATCATTTATTTAATCCTTGACATTTTAGCTGGTCTTCGTTTCCTAGTCTACTTTAGTGTTCCCACAATGTGGTCCCTGGAACAGCAGCATCAGCCTCATCTGAGAACTTGTTGGAGCTCTACTGAATCAAGAACACAGAGGGTCAAGCCCCGTGCAGTAAGATTTGCAGGTGACTCTGATTCATGCTCCTCTCAAACACAAGCAAGGCAATAATTAGCAGCATGGTATCCCAGTGTCCTTGGTTAGGATCCAGGAGACCTGGCTTCAGGTGAGTATGACTAAAACATTCCACCTGTCTGCATTTTGATTCCTTCATTTGTCTATTAAATTGGTTCAATTAGATTATCTTCGGGATAGCTACAAGTACATATCTGAATGCTTTTTAGATGATAATCCCTGTGACGTTTGGAATGCATGAATTTATTTAATACTAAATAAAACTTTGAAGTAGTTATTATCATATATATGAACAAACCGAAGTACAGAGGGATTACTTCCCCAAATCACACAGTCACCAAATGAGTGCATGGTTCAAAGGAAAACAAAGCCAGTGAGCAACCTCTTCACTTTTGCTCTCTCCTCCTTCTATAATACCTTGCTCTGTGCAAACAGAGAGGCAAAAGCAAGCAGAGTTTCTGAGATCAATAAAACACTGTACATAACACAGGTATTCCATATGCATTGTATTAGAATCCATGCCAAGAGAAATAGTCTCATGTTTGGATAGGGCACTGAACTGACTTGGAAAATTGGACCACGATGATGAGTGACACCAGGGGGTTGATTCCCATTACATTTTTACATTTCCCACAGGTAAAGGTACTTGTGGGATTTTTTTCTGAATAAATATGCCATCCTGCATATTTTAAAAGTACATTTAATCTCTTCTAGTAATTAGTCTGCAGATGTGTATTTCAGGATTGAGTGAGTAAATGAGTTTAAAGAGTTTGCTAATTTTTGTAGAGAACCAAGGACAAATCTGTTACTTTTCAAGGTTGAAATATAGCACAGACATTGGAACATTTTTATAGCTTGAAATAAAGAACATTGGGTGAATAGTTCGGTTGAAGTATATTTACAAATATAAATAGAAATACACTCCCCACACAAGACAGCATTTCTTTAAATAAATGTATGCTACAGTTAGGGGATTGGCAGTTCCTTCTCAACTTGTTCTCCCTGGAGTGTTCCCATCTTGGCTGAAAAGAGCCTGTTTCATAAGCCTGACACCTAGGACTAATTGTGGACATGTCACTTTCCTCTTCTTGTGCATCTAATCCATTACCAGCCTAGAAAATCTTACTTCCTAGTGTTCAACTTTTCTATGTCTCTGCGGCCACCACCATAGTCCAAAGTGTCATTACCATTGGCCCAAGATTTGCTGTGTTCCCTAATTTACCCACTGAGAATCCTATTATCTTTTAAAAGCACAAATGGATAGTTTAATCCTCTATGTAAAAACTGACAGTAGTGTATTGGTTCTCTACTGCTGTTGTAACAAAGTACCACAAATTTGTGGCTTAAAACCATGCAAATTTATTGTCTCACAGTTTTTGTAGCTCAGAAGTCCAGGAGGACTCTGCCAGGTTCTCTCTGTAGGTGTTTCAAGGCTGAAATCAAGGTTTCGGCAGAGCTGAAAGATGCATATAGTTATCCAGATAAAAAATAATAGTGGTTTGAGCTAATGTGGACATAGGGGTATACAGCAAATTTGGAGACTGTTTTATAGGAGAATGTAGAACTCTCTGGAATTTGTAATAAGAAGAGCATTCATTATAAGTAAACTCAGCAACCTAGCAATTTGCTCAATTTCCAAAAAAATAAGTCTGTTTTGACAGGATTCCAGCATGTCTTGCCTTCCTTATGGAATATGATAAAGTCTTTTCTCTTTTCAAATGTCTGAGAACCTTTCTTTTTGTATGCATATACTGTGTACTATCCAGTCATCTGAACCTCTTACCATTTCTTGAAGAAATGGATAATGTGAATGACCCATAATTTGTGCTGGTGTTTCTAGTGTCTGGAGTATAAACTCTGCCCAGAAAAATCAAACAAGAGCCAGCTCAAATGTCACTTCCTCCATGAATCCTTTCCTTACTAACCCTTCAAATAATGCATTCATTTCCATCAGTCAGAAGAAGAAGAGAGAGAATTCGTTAGCAGCCTTTTGTTCTTTTTGGTCCCCTAGCAGATTGGATGAGGCCCACCCATGTTGGGAAGGCCCCCTGCTTCCCTCAATCCAATTCAAATATTAGTCTCTTCCAAAAACATCTTCATGGACATGCTGAGGATGATGTTTAACCTATCTGGGCACTCCATGCCCTAATCAAATTGAAAATTAAAATTATGTGTTGACACATATTTGACTTCTATTGTCACTGTGATTTTTAAGTTAGGAATGATGGTTTACATATCTCTGTATTCTCTGACAGTGCCAGGTACTTGGTAAATATTTGCTAAGTAAGTTAATATATGTTATTAATATTACCTGCACCCCAGCTATTTTAGGTAAAAAAAAAAAAAAAAGCACCATAGAAATTCAATGTGGTAAAAAAACTATTCTAGCACCGATCTTGCTAGTTTCAGTGCTTTGCATGTTTCCCAACGCAGCACGGCCGACTGAAATGTGAATAAAGAGACCAGTGATTCCATTTTACAATATTCATTTGTGGAATGAATAAATGAAACACTGGTTAAAAATGGACTTTTAACACTCATCCTGACCACATATTACATTGAACTTCAGCTGTTTCAAGAATCCAAACTTGTTACTTTTTTTCCTCTGGAAGGGTAAGATCTTAGTATGCAGTGTCAAGAGTACCCTTTAAAGGGTTCTAGAATCCATCATCAGTTTTAGTAAAGCCATCTTATAGTTGGCTTATCTAAAAGAAACTCTTGAGAAAATAATAAACCCCCTTGTTCTTATTATTGTTTTTGTCGTTTTCCTCCTCTCTTCTCCTTCCTCCTCCTTTTCCTTCTCCTCCCCTCCTCCTCTTTTTTCTTACTCCTCTCTCTCTCTCTCGCTCTTTCTCTTATATATAGAGATGATTATTATAGGTTGTGGGGTCAACTAATTAAATCACTGCAGAAAAAATTCAAAGCCCTTTAGAGAACAACCACTACCTATGGTCCCATTTTGTGCAGTCTAAATACTCTCAGGAAAGTGTTTTCCAAGCTACAATAACCTTCTTTAAATAAAACCAGCATTTCTAGATTTGATTTACAGTGAAGCAATTGGTGTGCATTATGTTCCTGAGATTTAGGGGCATAATTACAATAAGAAGTAGACATTTAGGATCTAAATAAAATGGAAAGCGAGAAGTAAGATCTATGAACTGTGCATTAATATGCTAAGTTAATACACTGTTATATAAATGGAACTGCCAGCCCAAACTGTACTGAGCCCTAAACAATGATTCCTTGCATCTTCCTATAGATTTGTGGAACAAAAATATTATGATATCCTCATAAGACCAAATCAAAATATTATAGCTACAAAAGAGTTTTTGTTTGGACAATACGATGCACCGAGATTTATTATACTGAGAAAATAGTACTAATGAATTTTCAGAACAAATTTCCTCTTGAAAAACTGGTGGTTTTCCTCAAATATTTACATTTACCATATGGTGTGGGGAGGGAAATAAGGCATCTGCAGCTTCCTCACAATGTATTGAGCTGGATGAAAATTTATTCCTCGATAGCCAGCTAAAGTGAACACTTTACCTAAGTGCATAGAACAATAGGACCTGGAGCTAGAATGTGACTTGTGAAACATTTTTCCAAGTCCCTCATTTCATAGATGAGGGGTCTGAGGGCTAGAACTGAATAACATTCATTCTTTTACCTAGAAAAAGTATATCTAGAAACTACAATAGGAATCAGCACCTGTGCCAAAAAGACACCATTTTTATCTCTATACTTCTTAATCATTCAAATGCTGCCTTTCTTTTGTTCTTCTAGTATAAGGATGACTGTTGTAGCAAATCCAGAAACAAGATGTCAGTATGCAGACACTCAGGAGATCCAACACCCGATGCCTGACAGATTGTAACATGCTATGTCCCACAGAACAGTCAGTGAAGAGGTTGCAGGTATTGGTCCATTTAGGGCTAGATAAAAGAAAAACAAACAAATATGGTTAATTGTCCATTATGACCATCAAGACAAGACATCTGGTCCAACAATACAGACTGAATATGTCTGTATTCTTGTGTGGTGGAAGAAATATACATAACAACTGGAAAAAGTCACAAAGAGTGCTCATGCCTTGTGTTCTTGAGGTGAAGCCATCTCCCTCCCAAAAGTTTAGCCGAACCTACCAGAGAAATCAGATTCCTTTGCTGTTTTCTGATGGCCTCCCACTCGAAGGCACTAATTGATGGGAGTTAATAATTCATATTTAAACCAGTGACATTTAAGATTACAGAAGGCAGTAAGCAGGCCATTTATCTATAATGTCTCTCTTTTTAGCTTATTCATGACCTGTGTGGGCATTCCCACAAGTTAGTCCGCTGAAGTCAGCTTTGGTCCTGGTATATCCCTCTCTACCCACCCTCTCAGAGAGTTATTTCTGGTCAGAATCAATAATCCTTTCTTATTGTTTCCAAATCCAGCATATACATCTCTTACGTCTTTCTTCACCTTAGGACATTGACAGTTATTTTCCAATTGTTTAGGAATCTGGGAGAATGAAGATTCTTTAATATTTGTGGCAGAAGAATGTAGGAAAGACATTGAACTTTGAAACTACTGAGAGAATTGCTTTAGCGTGGGACAGAGAACTGTGGAGCCTCAATGTCCATTAATAGAGTATTAATTGATGCCTCATTCTCACACAACACGGCTCCATTGCAGGCACTTGGCCATCATAAGCTATATGGAGACCCCTCTGTTAGAGACAGAGCACAACATAGTGCACCGATTCCTTAAACTATGGAAGGAGGCCATCTATCTTGTCACACAGGCAAGGTGAAAGATAACTTTTTCTATCCCTTGTTCCAAAAGACAGACAAAGACTAGCTCAAACTAGTCCACATTATCTCAGTGTCTAAAAAGAATCAGTATTGATTGTAAAAAAGAAGAATTAAAAGAATACAAGTTAATGAAAGCATATATACAGAATCTTGTCCCTTCTTCTTGTCCCTTCTTAGCCCCCCTCATGGGCTAAGTGGCAATAGTAGATATGTAATAAAAGGAATACAAAAGGGACCCATCAAAGTTCAGAGGTATACATATATATGGGTGAGTNGGTACTGGTTGCCAGATGAAATATAAGATCAATAGTTTTACAGATATTATCCATACCTTTGGGTGAGGGTGATATACAAGTATAATATTAACAGCAGCTTGCACCTGCAGTGTCTACTGTACTGGGCAAAGTTCTAAATACTTTATACACATTAACTAATCCTCACAACAATATGTGTGGAATTATTATTCTGACCTTACTAATAATGGAATGGAGAGACAAAAAACTTACATGGCTCACACAAGGCAAAAAAGCTAGTAAATGGAGAAGTTGGGATTCGGAAGAAAGCCTGTGCTCTAACTCCCCTAAGCTTACCTCTCTTAGACCACGTCCCCTGTTCTCCACAGTTCTATGGAAGGGAACACCAAAAGTTCCCGTGGGCTTCAGTTGTGAATGTTGTCTGAAAGTGGGAATCTATAGCCTTCCCAGACACTGCCAAGAATTGGCAGGACGAATACCCACCTGGTGGGCCCCACCATTATTTCACTGGTTGTTAAAATGGAAATCCTGCCGATTGTAAGGAAAAGAGCAGCTGCTCTTACCTCTGGGCACTTCCCGCCTTCTGTCCCCTCCCATTGTAGAACTGCGATAGGACTGCCATGGATCCTTGAAATAGAAGGGCTGATGCTGGCACAGCCAGGGCCTCTAAAACTCTATTCCACTGCTCCTCAGCATCCACTCTGATTGCCAGTAGCCGTGCCATACCAGTTGGAGTGGTTTTTTGAATATACCTCTGGATGTGGGACAAGGTGAGGTGCTATGATGGGTGGCCTGCCTTGAGACTTGGGACATGAACTTGGGACATGACTTGGGAACTTCCATCTCTCTCTCTCAGGGGATCCTCAAAGTAGAGAGAGGTGTCTAGGAAATAAATCTGCTTTGAAGAACCACCTGCCATTATTCACTTATCTCCACCAATACCTAGTATTTCCTGTAATGTGAAAACATTAGTTGTGAGCTAACATGGTACACAGTATCAGCCCTCAGTGAACAACCCCTCCAGTGCTAACCCAACCCCAGAAGCTAACCCTCCAGCCCTAGTTCCTGCTGTTGTGTCTGGCAAGGGTCACTTGATGGCCAGGGGAGATCAGCAGCCAGTGGGAAGGGAGGATCAGGCATGGGGAACCACTGAATTGACACTGATGCATATATCCCAAGTTGATGGAGATTCACTGGACCACATGATCTTATACTTTCAAGACTAACCTGTTTGGCAGAATGCAGGATGCTAATAGAAAGAAATAATAATAGAAAGAAATTACATTTGTTTCATGTTCAAGAGTGTAATTATTGCCATAGCATTTGTCCATTCATATTACAAAATGTTAAGACATATATGAGATGGAAAAAATAATGGAAGTAATTTAGGCTGATCTCTGACCCTCAAAAGGACTTCTACAGTATTCTTAAAACATGGCCATCTAGCCATATTATATAATTATGCAAAGAGTGAGTCACAATTTTGCAAATAAATACCAATTTTTAGAGATAGCTACATGTTGAAAGGTCTTCCTTATATTTGCACGGTGCAGCGTAATTCACAAAATGCTTTTCACCCACATTATCTCATTGTCTCATCATTATACCCTTGTAGGGACTCGGGGTCATCATTTAGGGACATCTCTTCCAATTGTCAAAACTTGGGAAATAGAAAATGTAGGCAATTAAGTGAAGTTATTCTGACCTTAGTAGAAGACTCTGAAGGATTCGAAAAGGAGCTTTTTGTGATTGTTTTTCCTTAAAATTCTCATATTTTAATAAGAGCAAGATATAGCAAAACATATTCTTATCACGAATAATCTGGTAAGTTAAAGCTTCACTTAAGATTTTTCTCCCTTACCAGCCATCATTGGTCTATGCCCTCACCTCATCTCTGAATACTTATATTGATTCATACTTCAGGCATTTCTAGTGGCAAAAGAAAAATGTTCATCTTCCTAGCAAGCAGCCCCATGCCCTGCAAACACACATGCACATACACATTCATTCCTCCATCTCATCAAATTCTTTAAAAACTATCAATTCCCTCTGCTTGAAATTTTACAATATAGACATGTGTTTGGTTTAACAATAGCCTTTTAAAAAACTAAAATACTTCTAGGCATGTCATTAAACTTGGTGTGAACTGTGATATTTAATCAAATTCTTTCCTTCTATTGTTTTTTGTCAGTAATTAGAATTTTTTTGGTAGAAATTATTGAATATCCTCTTTATTTTATTTTATTATTATTTTAATTGACATATAGTAATCACACATGTTAATGGGGTCCAGTGTGATATTTTAATATATATATATATAAATACACACACACACACACACCCAATGCATAATGAACAAATTGCAGTAATTAGTGATTAGATATTTAAATAGGAATGTGGGTTGGGGAATAGAGCAGGGAAAAGAAAGGAGATGGGAGGTAAGTTTTTAGCATCTAGGCTTTGGAGCAAGCAGAGACCCAGACCCAGTTTAGGGTATCTGTAAGTTAGGAAAAAGAGGAGGAGCAAGAGTCAGAAGAGAATGTGGGAGGGGAAGAGTCAAAGACCATCTTCCGTCTTGACCATGATAACATGGGCAAGTTCTAGGATAAAGGATTCAAACTCTGTGCCCAGCCCTTCCTGTGGACACTTCCCTCAAGGGGCTTCAAGTCTAGACGGGTGGCTATAAGTGTCATAAAAATATATATGTACATAAACACATAGCCTAAATGACACATATAAACATTTTATGTAAAGATACATAAAGATGATACTATATATACATATAAGCGCAAATACAATAATTTGTTAAATTATTCCATGTTAGAACTGAAAGATAGCAGAGAAATTCTAGTCAAAAGGATGTACTTACATAGAGAGGAAAAAGGAGCATATTATGGGTAGGGAAGGAATCGTGAGTAAAAACTTGACCATGGCTCCATTAATTTCCCCATCACTTATTTATTCATTCAATATATATTTATTGCATGCTTATTATGTGTGAGACACAGTGATGGTGGTGTCTGAAGAACAGGCCTACCAGACAGACATGGAGGATGCTTCTAGGGAGATCATAAAGGGATTTGGGGCTGGTGATTTTTAGCCCACCTCTAGAGCCCTTTGAAAACCAAACTAAGCACTTTGAATTCCATCCCCTAGGCATTAGCAAGCCATGGTATGGCAGGTCCTGGAATAATGTCCTTTCCTTAAATATTGTTTCAGTATAAAAGCTAATGAGAAACAAAATCAAGTTTTAGTGGGTACCCCTGTCTGTATCGAGTTTGCACATTCTCCCCTCTAAGTCTAAGTCTATCTGGATTTTCTCCAGGTACTCTGCTTTCCCCCCACATCCAAAAGCTGTGCAGTTTGGGTGAATTGGCTTGCCTCAGTTGCCGCACTCTGAGTGTGTGTGGGCATGCATGTGAGTGTGCCCTGCTTCGGGATGGCTGCCTGTCCAGGGTTCATTCCCCCCTTGCACCCTGAGCTGCCAGGAGAGTCTCTGGCCACCCGCGACCCTGAAATAGAATAAGAAGGTTGGAAATAAATGAAGCAATCATATAAATTATTGTCAAATAAAAATTCATCAAGTCTACCATAATCGTACAAATGCACGACAGTAAACAATACGGTACAATGTATTCGTGATTGTTTTTGAACTTTGTGTTAACAGAAGGTGCTCCTGAAAATTTTGTCTTTGCGAGTGTTCATCTCCTGATTTACCCCACCACCACTGTGGCTGTCTTCCCTCACCAATTCAACAAAAATTGGGTAAACAATTATCTTATTTTGTTTTTCATTAATCTCTCTTAAATGCATGGATAGTTCACATTTATTTCAATGTTTAATATCAGAAGTGTTTTGACTGTTTAGAGGTTTGGGAATGTTCTAATGACCACAAATAGGCCATAGTGAGCAGGCACAGTGGCAGAGTCCTGTAGTCCCAGCTACTCAAGAGGCTGAGACCGAAGGATCAAGGCCAGGGATTCGAGGCTGAGATTGGGCCTGTAAGGAGCCATTGCATATCAGTTTGGGAAACAGCAAGACCCTGCTTGTTAGGGGAAAAAATTTTTTTTTAAAGAGAAAGAAAGAAATATGCCTTAAGAACTTAAAACTCTTTAGTCTATGATAAAATTGGTTTTGTTATACATCATTTTGCTTGAAGTTGCAGTATCCAAGAACCTACTGATGTCATTGAGAACTTATTATATACTTCTTTTTTCTCTGTTGACTATAGACTCTGTACTTAAACTTCTACTCTTAAAAGAGCTCTGCTTTCTAAATTACAGACATAGGTGGATACATTTCTGAAGAGACCACCCTATTTCTATCTAAAAATTTAATGCTCTACTCTTTAAATGGTATTTCCAGAGAAGATTTCAGGAAAATGAATGTTGCCAAAAGGAACCTATAATTCCCTAAGGGAACAATATTAATTAGAGAAATATGTGCCTCTAAATTCATCCAATTTGCATTTCATTTTATGGTTTATTTTTTGCAAACAGTTTACTAAATGATTGCAGTTGCAGATGGTTGAATTATTACCATCAGATGGCTGCCATGGCTGATATTACAGAAAAGGATAGAATCTGTTTTTTTATAAATAATACAAAAATCAGTGTTTAGCTTTAAAAAAAACATGTGACTTTCTGTTATGGCTGGCCCTTGATGGCAATGATCCCAATAGAAGGTAGCAAGGAATCAGTCTGTTGGAATGTCCAGGTGAATCAGGAAAGCCTGCTAAGTTAAATTTCCCCTTTGTCTCTAGACAAAAGCTATCCCAGCTCTCATGACTTCTTTAACACTCCTGGATGGTATAGGTTTGAGAGCTAGGTGGGTATGACAAGAAGCTACTAGATCTCCGATCCAGCCAATATTGGTTATTGTCGCCAACATTCCAGTCTGCCCGACTGTCCTAGTGACAGGCAGTGCCAGGATTCAGCACAGCAATTTTGTGAGAGCAAACATAAAGGGGTTCCAGGCATGTAGGTCATCCTCTACGTCTCAGTAGGACCTGAGCATCAGTAGAACGTTTTTAAATCTGGAATGTGTTGGGCTGTGGATTACTGTTTTATTTTTGTAGTTAAGAGTAAGTGAAAGATGTTGTATATGAATCCTATCTACTAACACTGTTCTGGTTAAAGCACCGTTTCAAAAATGATTTCCCATATTAATAGAAAAAGTCATTTCTCATGATCAGCACTTATATGAAAAGAATTTAGAATTGTAAAATAAAGTTACTGTGATAAGCAACTAAAGTAGGGCTTCATTCTAAATTTATATCAGTGTAATTCACCTAGATACAGACAGACAGACAGTGCTAAGTACGGGTGTTTTTTTTTTTTTTTTCAATATTTATTCAACATTCAACAGATTCTTATTAGGCCTTTTCTCTATTCTAGACTCTCTTCTGGGCTTAGAAGTAATAGTGGAAAAAAACATTAAAGCCTCTGTAATCATTAAGGTGCTAAGATTAGAGAATTATAGATATCTGTGAGGGCATTGGGCAGAAGGAGCTAACTTGTTGGGTATAGCTATGATTACTGATGCAGTTGGTGGGGAAGAAATGGAAGTCTTCATGGAGAAAGTAATGTTTAAGCTAAGATCTGCAGTGTATATAATACTGCAAGTTATTTAGGAAATATCGTCATCAGGCCTTGGCAATAAATTTCTTCACTAAATACATAAATTGGAGGGAAATAAGTAACTTCCAAGTTTCTATATTGGGTATGTGGCTGTATAGTGTTCCTTTTACTTGGACATAACAGATCAGTGCAGGGAGACAGTGAATTTAGCTTTAAAATTTAAAGGCTAATTGACACTAATGGCAAAGAGAACAGTAATATAGGTGGCCACCAGCTACCTACAAAATAGGTCCAAGGGTTTCCCTGTGTAATGAAAGATGGTGACATCTCAGGCGTATATTCCTGAGAACAGATTACATAGAACTGGTTATCCTCTTTGTCTAGGAGAGGAGATGGGGCTCTTTTGCTGAAATAAACAAAATCATATCTTAAACTGCATTGACAGATGAATAGTACCCAGAATAATGAAATTAATGTGTTCTAGTCTGCATTCTCAGACCCTTGATACTCAAAGAGTTGCTGACTAACTAGCAGTCTTGGCATGGCAGGAAACTGGTTGGAAATAAAAAATCTAGGGCTTCCCTCTATCTGCTGAATCAGAATCTGAATTTTTACAAGATGTCCAGGTGATTGGAAAGCACATTAAAGTTACAAAGCACTGCTCAAGGCCACTATTGCAATCCAACTTTTGTTATTATTATTTCAGCATACTATGGCGGTACAAATGTTTAGGTTACATATGTTGCCTTTGCCCTGCCCTCCCTGAGTCAGAGCTTCAAGCGTGTCTATCCCCCAGACAGTGTGTATTGCACTCATCATGAATGTATACACCCATCCCCTCCTCCCCCTTCCCATCTGCCCAATGCCCGATGAATGTTATTCCTATATGTGCACTTAGGTGTTGATCAGTTAAAGTCAATTTGATGGCGAGTACATGTGGTGCTTATTTTTCCATTCTTCACTTAGCAGAATGAGTTCCAGCTCTATCCAGGATAATATAAGAGGTGCTATATTGATAAAGGGCAATCCAACTTTTGCTTTTGAGCTTGACACTTAAGAAAATCTGAATCACTTGAAAAAAATGTGAGGGAAACAGCATCAGAAGGGTGAGGAAACGACGTACCACAAGGAACAAGAGATGGTCAACCAAGAAATAGGTTAATGTACAAGGAATACAGCTTTTCTCTTTAGATTCATCAAAGTCAGTCATGTGAACTCAAGTGTTAAAAAGCAGGTCTGTGAGTAAAACAAAACACAAAAGAAAATGAAAAACAATGCATTTTAGTTAGATATAAAACAATTATAAAAGAAAATATATCTAAAAATTTAGGGGAGAAGATGGTGATGTTATTTGTAAATTATCTAACACTGGAGAGGAAAAGAAGAGGGAGGAAGAAATTGATTAGTATTTATTTTGTCAACTAATTTGAACCAAGTACTTACTATGTTTTGCATGTTTCTTATTTTACTGGATGCCTGGCATTATAATCATAACAGAAGATAAAAAATAAAGAGAACATAGTGGGAACAGCAAAAGATGAAACACTAAAAGCCCATACTGCTTTCATTCTCTTTAATGGTTTGATTCCAGGGAAACAGAATGGCCACAGTGAGCCTGTCTTTTCTATTTTACTGCTGGTACCTGGTGTTTTGTCTTGAGCCCCCATCCCCTCCTCCCAATGCTAACCATGGCATTTTTCAGCCAATTTTTATCTTTATTTCCTACATGTGGATGCACAGGTTTTCTTCCATTTTATTGGCTGGCAATTTTGAAATCTTTAAGTGGTGATGGGATTTGAGCATGGTTTATGTTGGCCATTACACCTTGCCTAAGTCAGATGCTGTGCAAGGTGTAGGGACGTCTGCAAGGTCAGGCTTCAGAGCTTTTATTAGCCTCGGGTCTCATTCGGTTTCAAGCCACACACTGATAGTGCCTTTCTTCTTGCCTTCCATTTGAAAGAAGATGCTTTCCATATTTCAAGCCTCAGAAGTGCACTGCATGAAACAACACAGAGGAATGAATCATTGCTTGCTTTTTTTTTTTATCACCAAGACTCATTACATAAATAATATGGGGTTTTATAGTAAATATGCACAATGGTGTTTATAGTGAGTTGACCAGTAAACACGCAGAGCTTCCGTGTTACAAATTGTCTTAGATGCCATTAAAGAAGTAATGACCTTGTAAAAATCAAATACAAAAAAGGATAAGTACAGATTGCCTTTTTGTTTCTGCTCCTAATTCATGCTTCTGACTTTGGAACTGGATGTACGAATTTTTACTACAGCCTGGTTGGTCTGATGCAATTCATAAGAGATGCCTTGTGGTAACTGCATAGTGAAAGAACTTCTCAACTCTGGGGAGCCAAGCTTTGTTATAAGTTGCATTATTATATATATATATATTTTTTTTTTTTTCTCAGTAGGTGCTTCATTGCCTGATCACCTGAGAGTATCAAAGTTCTATCTTTTGAAGATTAATGAGAAAGGAAGAAAGCGACTTATACTTAACATTATTTACGGTGTGCCAGGCACCTTAGCATATTTTCTTTAATCCCCATGGTGACATTAACATGAAGCGTTATTATTACATTTTGGAGTTGACTAAACAGAGCCCAGGTGATGGGAACTGTTTACTCACTCTGTATTTGGCTTGCTGTGCACGTGTTGGATTTTTAATCTTCTCAACAATGTCATAGTGAAGAGACCATTATCTCCATTTTGTAGACAAAAAGTGTGGTTGGTATGAGTGGTTTAAAATGTCCATTTTTAACTTATTTGGGTCTTTGTTACATATATTAAAGGATTTTTCCATTTGAAATTATTAACACTTTGGATTGAATAACTCTTTTTTGGAGGGGCTGAGGGGCTGTCCTGTGCATTCTAGGATGTTATTTAGCAGCATCCCTGGGCTTTGCCTGGTTCTGGATGCCCATAGTACACTCTCCTCACCCCCAACAGTTATGACAACAAAAAACCTTCAGACATTGCCACATATCTCCTAAGAGGCAAGATTGTCACCAGCTAAGAGAAGTGAAACAAAAGGGTGACCATGGCAAGTAAGTGACAATTGTGGATTATAGTGGAGATCTAGAAGACTACACATCTCTTGATCATTTAAATAATTACTAATAAATAGTAAGTGTAGCTAACATTTATTTAGTGCATACATATGAAGTACATACTATAATTCCTTTTCACATGTGGGGAAAGTGAAGCACAGCATGGTTCAATCATTTCCCTAAGGTTGAAGGCTTATAAATGGTGAAGTGACTATTTAAAGTCAGGCAGCACTGGGTCAGTGCATTCTTTGTACACTGTACATCCTCTGATGGCAGACACTCTTGGTGATCTACCCATTTTCAACCCCTTGCATTGTAGGAAGAGCCGTACTTCCATCGGAGGGGCTTCTGATGTCAGAGACTTGATTTCCCTTTCTACACAGCTTTGTCATAAACCACTAATCCATCTTTACTAGTGGTTTGGCTCCACTGACGGTGTGGCTGCTGCTTGTGGACACTCTAGCAAAGTATTCCTCTTGGATAAAAGAGAGACATGCTAAGAGAACCTTCTCCTTTCCTTGCCATTTAGACTCTGAGACATGGCATCTATAATGAGCATGACAGCAAAGCCAAGGTGTCAAGTCCAGGGCTTTGAAGACTTGGAGTAGAAGGATAATACCACTGAGAATCTAACTGACCCTGGGACTACCTACCCCAAACATCTGTCTTGAGAGATAAAAACCTCCTATTGATGAAGTCACTTTTACTTGGGCATCATTTCATTTGCAGTTGATACCATCTTAACTTATATGCTCCCAAGAAGCTAATACTTTAGCTGTCTTTTATCTTATCCTTTTTAGAGAACTCAGATGCAGACTATTGATTTAATCACGCTGTTTCATTCATGATTCTTAGTTCTCTCTTGTTATAGCTATGTCCTTATTCTTTGTAATTCTATTTTATTTCCTACCAGCAATAAATCTGAAGATTTTGATATGGATATTTTTATTAGCATGAATTTATGTCAAATGTTGAATGGCATTTTGTTTGCATGTATTGCTAATTTATATAATAAAAATAGGATAAGTAATTACAGAGAATTTAATATTTTCTAGGAATTTACTAAAATACTTTTCATACATTGACTCATTTAATTCTTACAACAACCCTATGAGAGAGGCACATCATTATCCAAACTTTATGAATGAGGAAACTGAGTCACGGAGAGGCATATAAATGACGCTGGGCTACAGATATCATTATTGTTCTGCTTATTACATTTTTCACTCAGCACTTTGACCTTTAGGTCTAACCACACAGGTCCTGTGCACATACTCTATTGCTTATGGCATGGTATTCCATGAGTGTATCCTCCATTTGGATCCCTAGATGGCCTCCAAATTTCTGCCTCTGAAAATAAGGGTACATGGAACATCCTTATTCAGGTTTACTTATAGATTGTGGTATATAGTCTATATAGAATGTTATATATCCAAAAGCAGAACTTCAGGTTTACAGTGAACATATGTCATACTTTGAGTAAAGTATATAACCTGATTATATTGTGAGTGACTGCACTAGACATCATGACCACTAAACATGCACCAGGGGTGTTACTTATGTCCCTATATCCCTGCCAACATTTGGCAGTACCCAGCACTGTGACTTTTGCCAGACTATTCAGAGTAAAATCATATATTATTATGTTTACATGTTCATTTTTCTAATTACTAACAAATTAGAGCATCTTCCTATAATTTGTAATAGGATTTCTCCTTAAGATTTCAGTATTTAAAATGTAACCCATTTTCATTCCATGTACATCATTTTTATTCTACACCAATGAACAAGTGGGAAAATTTGTTCATATGTTAAATATCGATAGTTTGTGAAAAAATCAATAGATGAGACAGATGCTCAGTAGTGGAATTGCTGGATCAAATGGTAGATCTACTTGTATCACTTTGAGGTATTTACATATTGCTTTCCACAGAGGTTGAACTAGTTTGCAGTCCCACCAGCAGTGTAGGAGTGTTCTTCTCTCTCGGCAACCACTCCAGCATTTATTATTTGGGGACTTTTTGATAAAGGCCATTCTTACTGGAGGTAAGTGATATCTCATTGCAGTTTTGATTTGGATTTCCCTGATGATTAGAAATCTTGAGCATTTTTTCATATGTTTGTTGGCCATTATTCTGTCTTCTTTTGAAAAATTTATGTTCATGTCCTTTGCCCACTTTTTGATAGGATTGTTTGATTTTTCCTTGCTGATTTTCCTGAGTTCTAAATAGATTCTAGTTATCAACCCTTTATCAGATATGTAGCTTGCAAAAATTTTCTCCCATTCTGTGGGTTGTCTGTTTGCTCTCTTAACAGTTTCTTTGGCTGTGTAGAAGCTTTTTAATTTGATCAGGTCCCATTTACTTATTTTTGTTGCTGCTGTGATTGCCTTTGAAGCCTTCTTCATAAATTCTTTGCCTAGGCCAATGTCTAGAAGAATGTTTTCAATGTTTTCCTCTAGAATTCTAATAGCTTCACACCTAAGGTTCAAGTCTATTACCTAGAGTGAGTTGATTTTTGTGAGAGGTGAAAGATCTGGGTCCTACCCAAAAGATCAAATGACACTTTACAAAAAAGATACCTGCACTCGAATGTTTATAGCAGCACAATTCACAATTGCAAAGCTGTGGAAACAACCCAAGTGCCCATCAATACATGAGTGGATTAATAAAATGTGGTATATGTATACCATGGAGTACTATTCAGCTTTAAGGAACAATGGTGATATAGCGCCTCTTGTATTTTCCTGGATAGAGCTGGAACCCATTCTACTAAGTGAAGTGTCTCAAGAATGGAAAAACAAGCACCACATGTACTCACCAGCAAATTGGTATTAACGGATCAACGCCTAAGTGGATATATAGGAATAACATTTATTGGGTGTCAGGCAAATGGGAGGGGGTAAGAGGGGATGGGTATGTACAAACATAATGAGTGAGATGTGCAACATTTGGGGGTTGGTCAAGCTTGAAGCTCTGACTGGAGGTGGGAGGAGAGGCATGGGCAATATATGTAACCTTAACATTTGTACCCCCATAATATGCTGAAATAAAAAATTATAGATGATACAGACTTGCTAGTAAGAAAATTTTCAGAATAAAAATAACTTTCCTTTTTTGACTTGGGAAATTAAAATAGAAAATACAGAAAAGTAACCAGTATTTCATGGGTGGAGAGATGTGTTAATCTTATGGTCATTTTTTTGGTTAAGATTCTTTAGTCATTTGAGTTTCATTTATTTCTCTGCTTGTAATTGAAGATCTGCTGTATGCCTTCAATGAAGTATGGGAAAACCCATGCTCTAAAATTGTTTATTCTGGCATAATTGTAACTCAATAATATAAGTAAAAATAAATGAACCCCAGGCTGGGATGACGAATCCAGCTGGGTCATTGAGATTGGGAGGATAATCTTGAGAGGATGATGCTTTACTTAGTCACTTCATAAGAAAGCACTCTTAACTCCACATCCCTATCTTTGCCTAGGAATATGCACACACACACACAAACACACACACACACCGTGTTCATCATTGCCACTGACACCCGAGAAAATTGCAGATGAGAAAGACAGCCAGATTTTTGCAAGGAACTATGAGCATCTCTGTGCTGCTGGGGCAAAGAATGGGAGACTAGTGGGGTGACAGGACAGAGAAGTGGGCGAACCCTGGCATGTTGTGTAAAGGAGTGTGGACTTTATCACAGAGCTGATGGGGTTCTGGTGAAAAGATTGAAAAGGGAAGAAATTTGGTTAGAATTGCAGCTCAGTGGATGATGGATTTGAACATTTGAACAGGACAGGATTAAAGAAAGCGACAGGAGTAATCCAGATGACCAACAATAAAGTCTTAGAGCAGCAGCAAACGGCACCGAGTGGAAAGACTGATTGTGGAAATAACTTCAGCAGAACATGACGCTGGCAAATGAGGAGTCTGAGCGGAGAGAGAGGGAAACAGAAGAGACCAAAATGAGCTCCAGCTTCCTAGAAAACACAAACTGAAGTGAGATGAAAAGATATAAAGAGTCTGGTTTCCCTGTTTCCTTGGGCAAGAAGCCCTGATGCCACAGTAATAAGAGCCAAAGCTTGGAACTGCTGAGCGAGTCCAGAAACTATTGTCTGTGCTTTACAGAGAGTAACTCATTTCATCTGTCTACAGCTTGCAGATGAGAATACCAAGCTCAGAGTTTATGGAACCTGCCTGAAATTGCACAGCAGGGGTGTGAGCCAAGCATAGGCTGTGCAGTCTCAGAATCTGGGTTCCAGAGTCTGTGCTCTTGCTGCCTGCACTTCTAGACTTACATTTCCGATCTGGCAGGCCGGGCTAAGGGTCAACCCGTCCCCAGCTCCACACGTACCCTAGGCAAGCCTCTGGCACCATTCTCCAGCCCTCCTGCTTGCTGCTTATTCCACCACAGTGAGGGCAGCAATGTCCACAGGCTGAGGCTGCTGGAGTGGAGAGGACAGAGAGAGCTCTGTCAGCTTCTGGGCTGTGGTCCAAATGCCAGTCCTTTCCCACTGTATCACCAGGTCTGTGATGACAGCCTCTGACCACATCTGTGACAAATGCTTTTGCGGATGCTCCCAGTGCAGTGGGTTGGCGTCCATCTGCTAAAGCTGTACTTTCTCCAGGTGATAGCAGAAACACCTAAAGTCTCCCCTTTTTTTCTCAGAAGAATTAAAAATGAAATGCAGGTTTCATTCCCTGGTGAAATCTCTTCTCGCATATTAGCTCAGGTGGTAGAAAGGTAACAAGCCACAGAAGCTGTTACCAGCAGCAGTGGAATATTGTCTATTTCTTTATATGCTCATTTTTTGGTCTATTTTTTTCTATGCTGTTGATATGATAGTAAATATTCTTTTATTTCCTTGTGTATAAAAAAGTCAAGAGTTTCACACATGTATATGTATTTCAGCATGTCAGCGATAGATTAACCACGTTCAACAAAGAAAATTTGTTAAATTTGCAAAGTAAAGAAAAGCATGTTGTTGGGGTGTGGGTGGAGACAGGAGTGCATAGGAAGAACGCTAATGAAAACTAATGTGTAAACGTTGCATAGTGGAAAAACAATCAGCTCAGCAGGCTACTTAAAAGTTACAAGACAGTCCTTATCAACAAAAGAGTGCAGAGTTTCAAGAATAAAAGAGTGATTGAGAATGTGTGTTGAAGAAAGGAGGATCAATAAGAGTAGGACCAAAACTAAAAAAATCCATTGCATCTGCAAATAATAGGATCACTAGTTTCCTTAATGATACCAATTGTCTGCTTATTGTTGTGGGTTGGGGAATAAAAAGGAGATGAGGAAGTGACATGAAGTTTGATTACATTAGGGGAAATTTTGACTTTATTAAAATAAGTTAACATCGATAGAAAATTTGATTGCCTACCTAGAATATCTGAAAACATTTAAGAAATCCTACTAAAACTATCAGAGTTCAGTAAATTGGTTGAATATACATTCGGTGCATATATATCAAGAGCTTTTCTATTCACTAGGATAGTTAGTTGTGTAATACAGTGGAAAATTAGCCCTAATCAAGATAGTAACATAAATATGAATCACTCAATATTTACCATAATAAGAAATAGACTAATGAAAGCATATTAAAAATATGTAATATGGGACTTCTGTTTTCAAGAAGATATTATAGACATATATTCCCATATTCTTAGTAATAAATACAATTAAAACCCTGGATATGATATGTCTTTTTTTTTTTTTTTTTTTTACACAGAGTTTTACTCTGTTGCCCAGGCTAGAGTGCTATGGCATCAGCCTAGCTCACAGAAACCTCAAATTCATAGGCTCAAGCAATCTCCTTGCCTCAGCCTCCTGAGTAGCTGGGACTACAGGCATGTGCCACCACGCCTGGCTAGTTTTTTTTTTATTTTTAGTTGTCCGGTTAATTTCTTTCTATTTTTTAGTAGAGACATGGTGTTGTTCTTGCTGAAGCTGGTCTTGAATTCCTGGCCTCAAGTGATCTTCCTGCCTAGGCCTCCCAGAAAAAAACCCTGGATATTATGTAAAACAAACATAAGAAGAGTCAGAAAATACAAGAGGAGGAGAAGACAGACCAGCTAAAGATTTTGGGACCTGAGAAATGACATGGTGGTAAATTTCCCATGCTTTCATTTTTGCCTTATACATGCCATATTTGGAGCTGAAAGAGATAATAACCCAGAAATGCCAATGCACAGGGGGTGAAAATGACAAAGAAACAGGAAAGGGGCAGCCTAGTCATATTTAGACAATAATTGCTCTATTCAGTCAAAACCCACAAAGCCTGTGGCCTTCCCACAACCATGCCAGCAAAGGCCAAGTAGGGAGGCTTCTACCGCAGAGAAGCTCCAGTGAGGCACCCCAAGGACCTTGCTAGGATGGTATTAAAAAAAAGGACTGATTAGAAATGTGGGAATTTCATCCCTATCAGCTGGTAATAACCACTGCCCCGACAGTGTCCGTGGACATTCTATATAGACTACAATAGACTTCCAGCATACCCAGAGGTAGCAAGGTGCCCGTCTCTCTGCCTCTGCAAACTGGAGTGGTGTCAGACAAGGCAGAGTCAGAAATTTCACCATCACTCTGTGATATCAAGGCCATCCTCACTGGAGTCTCCACTGAGACCACATACTGAACTCCTGAAGTCTGAATGGCGACCTTAGACTGTATTTATTTTAAATTTTTCAGAGGCAACGTCTAGCTATGTTGCCTAGGCTGGAGGACATCTTTGCCTCAAATATTCCTCCTGCCTCAGGCTCCCAAGTAGTTGGAACTATAGGCGTGTGACACCATGCCTGAATAATGGACTTTAGACTTTTTCCTTCACCTGGGAGTAATGATTTGACAAGATTTCTTCCTCTGCCAGGATGGTGCCAGAAAAAACCAGCTAAAACAAAATATTTCAATAAGATTCAGAGTCTTATAACTTAATACAAAAAGATCCAGGTTTAACTGGAAATTACTTTTCATAACCAGAACCAAGAAGATCTCAAACTGAATAAAAAAAGACAGTCAATAGATTTCAACAGCAAGATTCTAGAGATGTTGAAACTATATTACAAAGATTTTAAAGCAGCCATGTTAAAAATGCTTCAATAAGAAGTACAGGCATGCTTGAAACAAGTGAAATAAATAGAATGTCCTAGCAAAAAATTAAAGTCTCTGTAAAGAAACAAAAGAGATGAAGAAACAAATAGAAATTTCAGAAAATAAAAATGTAGTAATCAAAATAAAAACTCAGTAAATGGGCTCAATAGCAGAATGGAGGGCAGAGGGGATTAGTGAATTGGAAGACAGAACAGTAAAAATTACCAAATCTGAACACCATGAGAAAGCAGACTGAAAAACAAACAAGTAAGAGAGTCTCAGAGACTGTGAGATTATAACAAAATATTTACAATTCATATCTGAGCACTGGAAGGGGAGGGTTAGCTGGGCGAAATAATGGTCAAAAACTTCCTGAATTAGGCAAGATATTAGGCCTGTCCAGAAAGTATCCAATCATGTACTATGAACACATTATATTAACAAAGGCTGGATACTTTCTGGACAGACATTGTACATAACATACAGATTAAAGAAGCTGAGAAAAATACAAGCAGGTTAAGCCCAAAGAAATATATATCTGACAAGCATAACTAACCTTCTAAAAATTAAATAAAATAAAAGGAGCCTTAAAAATAGCCAGGGAAAATGGAACCTTATCTGTAGAGGAAAAATAATTCAAATAATAGCAGCTTTCTCTTTAGAAACCATAGGGCCCACAGGAAGTGGAACAATATTTTTTTTTAAGTACTGGAGGAACAAAGAAAACAAAACAAAAATATCAACCCAGGTACTAATATCCAGCAAAAATACCCTTCAAGAATGAAAGGAAATCAAAACATTCTTAGCTGAAACAAAAATAAGAGAATTTGTTGCCAGCATACCTACTCTACCTAACAACAGTAAAAAGATGTTTTCTCTACAGAAAAAAAAAAAAATAATAATAATCATAGTAAAAGAAGGAACCTTGGAACATCAGGAAGGAGGAAAGAACATGACCAGCAAAAATATAGGCAAATAAAATAGGCTTTCCTTTTTTTTTTGAGTTTCTAAATTATGTTTGACAGGTTAAAAAAAATATATACTCTCTGATACAGTTCTAAATATATGTAAAGAAGTTTTGTAAGGCAGTGATGTTATAAAAGAGCAGGGGTAAAGCCCATTTTAGCCTATTAGATATAAAGGGAGGTAAGTTTCCTATACTTAATTCCAACTGATAGAATGGTGATGTCAATAGATTGTGATATGTTATACGTACAAAGTATAACATTCTATAGCAACCAGAAAAAAAGATATACAGAGACACATTTGAAAACACTCAAGGAGTCAGGAAAAAGAAAACAAGGAAATAAAAGACTAAAAGAACAAATATAATCAAAAATAAAATGGCAGATTTAAATGTTAATATATCAGTAGTTATATTAAATATAAAGGGTCTATATACATCAATTACAAGACAAAGATTTCCAGAGTTGGATAAAATTTATGATCTAGATATATGCTGCTGCAAGAAGCTCAGAAAGAAAGCAATATAGGTAGATTCAAGGGACAACAATGGAAAAATATATATCATGCAAACATTAATCAAAGGAAATTAATGAAGTGTTCATTGTGTTCTTTGAACACAATGGAATTAAATTAAATTCAAAAGATAATAAAAAATTTTCAAACACCTGAAAACAACATAGTTCTAAATCATGTATGGGTCAAGGAGGAAGTCTTGAGAAAATTTTTTAAAAACTGAGAGAAACGAAAATATAACAAGATCTGTGGGGCACAGCTAACACAATAATGAGAGTGAAATTTATAGCATGAAATCCATATAATTAGAAATAGGGGAAAGTTTCAAATTAATAATCTAAGCTTGTAAAGCAAGACCCTAAAAAAAAGAATAGAAAACAAACCAGAAGCAGGTAATGCAGGAAATAACAAATATAAGATAGAAAAAAATGATATTGAAAATAGGAAAACAATAAAGAAAATCAACAAAACAAAAATTTCTTTTTAAAAATCAATAAAGTACACCATCTTTTAGAAAGATGAGCAAAGAAAAAAAAAGATGATACAAATTACCAATATTAGGAAAGATTCAGATATCAATACAGTACTTGGCAATATAAAAAATATAATAGGAAGATACTCAACTCTGTAGACATAACTTTGAAAATTTAAACAATATGCACCAAATCTTCAAAAAATACAAACAACCACAACTCACCCAATATGAAATTCATAATTAGAATAGTCCTATCATTATTATGGAAATCAAAGTAATAATTTAAAAATTACTAAGGAAAAACTACTTCTGGACCAGATAGTTTCATGGGAGAATTATATCAAACATTTTAATAACACCAATACCCTACAATCTCTTTCAAAAAATAGAAGAGGGTGCTAACTTATTTCATGAAGTTAGCATTGCCCTATACAAAAACCAGACCATGTCAGTACAATAAATAAATAAATAAATGAAAGGAAGGAAGAAAGAAAGAAAACTACAAGTCAATATCTCTCATGAATATAGAGGGAAAAATATTTAACAAACTATGAGCAAGTAGAATTTAGCAGTCTAGAAAAAGAATTATACATGATGATCATATGGGGTCTATTCCAGGCGTGCACGGCTGGGGCAATCTTCAAAAATCAATTAATGTCTGCTTTGTCGAAGATTAGTTATATGAGGATGGTACACTGGGGAATGGAATCCTTATTCAATAAATGGTGCTGGGAAAACTGGATAGCCACATGTAGAAGACTGAAACAAGACCCACACCTTTCACCTCTCACAAAAATCAACTCACGCTGGGTAACAGACTTGAACCTTAGGTGTGAAACTATTAGAATTCTAGAGGAAAATGTTGGAAATACTCTTCTAGACATTGGCCTAGGCAAAGAATTTATGAAGACCCCAAAGGCAATCACAGAAGCAACAAAAATAAACAAGTGGGACCTGATCAAATTAAAAAGCTTCTGCACAGCCAAAGAAACTGTCAAGAGAGCAAACAGACAACCCGTAGAATGGGAGAAAATTTTCACAAGCTACACATCTGATAAAGGGCTGATAACTAGAATCTATTTAGACCTCAGGAAAATCAGCAAGAAAAAAATCAAACAGCCCTATCAAAAAATCGGCAAAGGTCACTAACAGAAACTTCTCAAAAGAAGACAGAATAATGGCCAAAAAACATGAAAAACTGTTCAACATCTCTAATCATCAGGGAAATGCAAATCAAAACCACAATGAGATATCACTTAACTCCAGTGAGAATGGCCTTTATCAAAAAGTCCCCAAACAATAAATGCTGGCGTGGATGCAGAGAAAGAGGAACAGTCCTACACTGCTGGTGGGACTGCAAACTAGTTCAACCTCTGTGGAAAGCAATATGGAGATACCTCAAAGCGATACAAGTAGATCTACCATTTGATCCAGCAATTCCACTACTGGGCATCTATCCAAAAGATCAAAAGTCACTTTATGAAAAAGACGCCTGCACTCAAATGTTTATAGCAGCACAATTCACAATTGCAAAGCTGTGGAAACAACCCAAGTGCCCATCAATTCATGAGTGGATTAATAAAATGTGGTATATGTATACCATGGAGTACTATTCAGCTTTCAGAAACAATGGTGACACAGCACCTCTTGTATTTTCCTGGATACAGCTGGAACCCATTCTATTAAGTGAAGTATCTGAAGAATGGAAAAACAAGCACCACATGTACTCACCAGCAAATTGGTATTAACGGATCAACACCTAAGTGGACATATAGGAATAACATTTATTGGGTGTTGGGCAGGTGGGAGGGGAGAGGAGGGGATGGGTATATAAAAAACACAATGAGTAAGATGTGCAACGTTTGGGGGTTGGTCACGCTTGAAGCTCTGACTGGAGGTGGGAGGAGAGGCATGGGCAATATAGGTAACTTTAACACTTGTACCCCCATAATATGCTAAAATAAAAAAAATTAATATCTCTCATGAATATAAATGGAAAAATATTTAACAAACTATGAGCAAGTAGAATTTAGCAATCCAGAAAAAGAATTATACACGATGACCATGTGGGGTCTATTCCAGGCATGCACGGCTGGGGCAATCTTCCAAAATCAATTAATGTTATTCAGCATATTAACCGGCTAAAAAACTAAAATCACATGGTCATACCAACTGATGTAGAAAAACTATTTGGCAAAATTAAACACTCATTCATGACAAAAACTCTCAGAAATATAGGAACAGAGGGAAATTTTTTCGGACTTATAAAGAGCATACACAACAAGCTTACAGCTAAAATTCTAGTTAATGGTGAAAGACTGAATACTTTTCACCTAAGATTGGGAGCAAGGCAAGGATGTCTGCCCTCAAGAAGCTTTGTTGACATGGTGCTGGTAGTCTGAGCCCATGTAGCAAGGCAAGAAGGTTAAATAAAAATATACAGTTTGGAAAGGAAAATATAAATTTCCCTACTTGCAGATAACACAATTATCTACATAGAAAACCACAAATAATCTGCAATAAATAAACAGAACAAAAGTCAAATGAAAATATTCTTAGAATTAATAGGTGAGCTTAGCAGGAATGCGGGGGGAAAAAGATGCTTAGGTTGGCAGTTTCTTTAAAAGAACTAAACATATAACTACAACATGACCCAGAAATTGCATTCCTAGGCATTTATCCCAAAGAAATGAAGACTTAACTTCACACAAAATCTATACATGAATATTTATAGCAGCTTCATCTGTAGTAGCCAAACACTGGAAACATCCCAGATGTCCTTCTGCAGGTGAATGGTTAAACAAACTGTAGTAAATCCTGATCATGGAACATTACTTAACAATAAAAAATAATGAGCTACTGAAGTACGCAACAGCCTGAATGAGTCTCCAGGAATGATTCTGATTGAAAAAAGGCAATCCTAAAAGGTTAATAGTGTATAATTCCCTTTTTATAACATTCTTTAAATGAGGAATTTATAGAAATTTAGAACAGATTAGTTTCCAAAGTTTAAGGAGGAATGGGAGCGAAACAAAAGTAAGTGTACAGCATTAGAAAAGTGCAACATAAAAGATCTTTGGGATGATTGAGCTGATGGAAATATCTTTCATCTTTACAGTATCAATGTCAATCCCCTGCTTGTGATATTATATATAAGCCAGTGAATAAAGATGTTTTACCTCGAAAGGTGTTACCATTTGGGGAAACTAGTTAAGTATACACAGGATTGCTTTCTACTATTTTTCCCAATTGCATTTGAATCTATGATTATTTCACATTAATAAAAATCTTAATTAAAATGTTAAAATAAAAATATACATATACATGAATGCATCTATCATCTATGTAGCTGTCAATCTACCTAATCTTTTTCCTTGATATAATGTCTCATTATTACAAAATATCAGTTTTCGCCTGCATTTTTATTAAAAGAAACTTTGAACCCAAATACCACTAAAATATCTTAATAAAACAGTTATTTTAATTAAGAAAAAATAATTTAAATGTTAAAAAAGGCTTTAAATGTGATAGAAAATTTAAGAACATATTGAACAAATATTACTAGTGGAAGAGTATCAATATATATTTTTAAATTATGAAAATGGAATAAGTGTGTCAATGGATCAGGAATAAAAAATCAAATAGAAAATATTTTAGAAGTTGATTTATGTATAAATGTGTTTAGATATTGATATACAGAACAGATAGATATAAATTAGTATTAAATAAAAGATGCACTCAGTATAGGAACAGAGCAATTTGATAAGATTAAGAAAAACAAAAGACAGATTCCCTAATATTTGCCATACATATATGAACATAAAAGAATCCAAACTGTGTAATATAATTTCAAGTGGTTTATTCTGAGTCAAATAAGTGCAACCACAGTCTGGAGAGCCATGTCCAAGAAGACTTGAGCAAGTGGCCTTGCCGTGGTTGGTTAACAGTTTGATTGTGTACATTTTAGGAGACAGGAATTAAATGTAAAGTCATAAATCAATACATGGAAGTCATACATTGATACGTCCTGAAAAATAAGACATCTCAAAGAGGAGGATTCTATGTTACAGGTGGGTTTAAAGATTCTTTGATATGTATTAATAATTGGTTAAAGAAATGAAGCTTTGCTTAAAGACTTGAAATATTTTAAGTTGAGGAAATCTGTTAATCAGAGACAAAAAACTGGACTTATACTGGACACAAACGAGATGCAAATGATCTGTTAAGTAAATTAATGGCATGCAGGTGTAGTTTAGCCTTTGTGTTACATGGCTTTAGGCCTGCTAATAATTTTGTATCTTATTGTTACAAAGAATAACTCCAAAAGGGACAGGGCATGTCTGACCTCCCTTCTCCTTATGGCCATCAACTCAGCTTTAAGGTCTTTTGTGTGTGTGGGGGGGGGTCCCCTTGGCCATGAGGAGGTCTATTCAGGTGGCTGGGGAGTCTTAAGATTTTATGTCAGTTCACACATAGAAGTGAACTCCAGATAAATTAATGTAAATATAAGTGACAAAAGAGTTAGAAACATAAATGGGAAACTCCACTTTATAATTTTGCTGCAGGAAGGCATTCTTACTTATTTTTATCTATTTATTTAATTTGAATACATAATAAATTAACTGTAGTCCTGATTTAAACGCATAAAAGGATATACGATGAAAAGTTTCTTTTCCTCTTGTACCCAACCCAGTTCTGCTCCTCATGAGCAACTAGGGTTAATAGTTTCATGTAAAACCTTCCAAGTACATTACATCCAAACATAAGTAAAAATGTGCACTTGTATTTCTCATTTTTATGTAAACAGAAGCATACCATTCACACTGTTTAGAACCTTTTTCCCACTTAACGATTTGTCTCTGGAATGACAATAGCTAACACTTACATAGCAAGCACTAACGTGTGTATGAGGTACTATTCTTAACACTTTTCAAGTATTTATCTGTGTTGATACCATTCCATATTAGCATATACAGAGGTTTCTCCTTTTCTATGGCTGCAAAGTACTGTGTTGTATAGATGTACTGTAACTTACAAAACTGTTTGCCTATTGATGTTATTTCTATCTCTTGTTATTTTAAAAAAATGCTACAATGGATATACAGGTAGTACTTCTCTTTGCACTTGTATGAAATGCAGAAAAATTTGCCAGAAGTGGAATTGTGGGTAAAGGAGCATGAGTTTTTGTAATTTAGACAGATATTTGCCAAATTATTTTTCATTTTGGGTTGTGTCAATCAATATTAAGAACTAAAAAAAAAGGTTGAAAGGATATAAAACAAAATTACTACTACACTTTTTTTTTCCTTTGGTAATTGGATAATGGGTGATTTTGTCAAAATTGCCTATTATATTTTGTTTTTTATTTTATATATGTGAAAGATCAATTTGTGTCTTTCCTTTGCATTTTTCTTCCCAATCTACCTCCACCCCATTTCCCACACATTCCCTATATTCACACTTTTAAAAATCAGGCTTTTATTTTTAAATTATTCTAACTTCATCTTTTTTTTTTTTTTTTTTCAGGGCAGAAGAAAGGGCACTTTGAAGTCAGTATGCTTTCCTACCTTTGTAAAAACCTATTCTTGTTGAAGAGATTGGTATTTTTCAAGAATCCATTAGCCTTTTTGAGAAAGAAGGAAGGAACAAGTGGCCCTCTGATTGCAATGAAAGTAGCTGCCTTTGGGGTATTTGCACTGGAGGGGAACACTGGGGTGCTCCTTGGCAGCAGCTCCTTGATAAGGCGGCAAGATTGCAGAGGCAATGACAACACACTGATCAAGGGGAGGAAGAGGAGATGTACGGGGGATCGTGGCCTCCTTACAGAGTCCTGTGACACAAATATGTTTCACAAAAGGCCCATCCAGAAGTATTGAAGTGAGCAAAGCATACCTCAAAAGTTTCCAATGAGTACTGGTTACCACCAATCAGAGAGAATTCTCTAAATGTTGATGCTCTACTGGACTCCAAGGCATTTTCAGATCTTGATAGTGCATTAGGTGCACCCAATAGTGACAAAAAAAAATTAATTTCCATTTCTTTAGTGGAAAGGGTGTGTGTGTGTGTGTGTATGTGTGTGTGTGTGTGTGTGTGTGTTGCCACGGTGCTCACAGTCAAACTGAAAATACTTAATATGAAGATATTTCATCTACAAAATGTGGAAAACCTACTACAGCGGCTGTTACTTCCTTTCCACTTTTTCATTAAAGTGACTATTGGAGTTTTCTGCAAACAAGACTGTGCATGTGTATCTAATGAAGAACTCGCTGTTCCTAGTGTCAATTAATCATTAGACTGATGAAAAAAAGGCATGAAAGGAAAAGGTTTTATTTGGAAATTATGTTTAGAGATTGATAATTTAAATGAATGACACTATAAGAATCCTGTTTCCTGATTCTGAAATTGCTCCCTTTTCTCTATGTGATTCAAGTTGTGTTTGCACTGAGCACTTAAGCTTTGTCCCATGGGGACAGTGACAGAGTTAAGATCTTTCTTTGCTTTAGGATATTGTTCCTTTATTACCCAAAGAGAGTATTCACCACGCTTGTAAAGATTTTCTTGAAGATGTGGGGTGAAAAATACCATATGTGTAGATATTGAACCATTTCTCTAAACCTCCAGCAGTTAATGTGATTACAAAACCCCAGGACAGGTTCCAGGAAAATCCATATGAGCTTTGTTTTCATCAACCAGTAGATATTTGGGGAAGATGATTCATCGCCTCTTAGTCTAGTGCCTTAGGTTTCTCTTTAAAAAGGCATACCATCTAGTGAAATTGGATTTACTTTTGTCCTATTCTATCTCGGTTCAATTTTATCAGTAACTGCTTTGAGATATCTGGTGAAAATACAACGATTCGTCTCTTGAAAAATGCCGTGAATAGATTATTTAGCTTTAGTTTGTAACTAAAATGCAGTGTTTCTCAAGCATCGTAAAAAACAGAGTTCCATTTATTCAGAGGATATTAATTAGGAAAATATGTATTTTTCTAAAACTTTTCACAAATAAAACATAAGCTATTCTGTGAGTAAATTGGTACCTTCAAGTAATGGCCAAGTAACTGTCTTTGAAAATCTTTATACAACAACAGTAAGAAAACTAAACTGCTTCCAACATAGTTTCCTGCTCCTTTTCTCTAGCTGCTTGGAGCAGCACTGCACAAGTGATAAATCAGAGGAAAACCTGGAAAATGCTATTGGTATCCCACCTACAGTCTGCTAACCTGGCTGGTGCGCCCATCTGCCAGCTGTTTACGTATGTGTTGCTCAGAGATCAGAGTGGTCCCCTTTCCCTGGACCCCACTTCCCTCAGCCTATGGGCTCCGACTTGCCTAAGAGGTCCCATCTCTAAAGGCTGACTGTTCTGCAAATGCAAAACACCAAAACTTCTTGCATCATTAGAGACAACTAATCCAGAAATCCCAGAGAGTCAGGGCACGCTAGACTCCCTGAGACCACATTCCTGCTCAAATCTTTCTCCTTCACTCTCCTGCTTTCCTAAAGATTTTCCCCTAAAGATTTTCCTTGAAAGAGTACCTCTATAATAAAACATGTGCAACCAATCCTTTTCTCAGGCTCCAGTTCTAGGGAACCAGAGTCATCATGTTGTATGTTCCAGATGCATAGGTATTTCAAGAAGAACAAGGTGGGGAAAGATATTTTGTGTAGAGAAACCATGCATGTATCAACTCAGAGGAAAAACAATTACTTAGGGGGTACAAAAACATAGTTAGATAGAAGGAATAAGTTCTAGTATTTGATACTACGGTAGGGAAATCACAGTTAATAATTTATTGTATATTTCAAAATAGCTAGTAGAGCAAGTTTGTACTTTTCCCAACGCAAAGAAAAGATAAATGTTCGAGGTGGGGTAATGATCAAATTACCCTAATTTGATCATTATACATTGTATACAGGAGTCAAAATATCAGTTTTACTCCCCAAATAAGTACAACTATTCTATACGAATAAAAAAAATTGGGAAAAAACAAACAAAAAGTCCTAAAGCCTAAAGCCTAAAGCTGTCATGCTCAGGAATGTGCTGGGTGGAACATAGAGTGTTAGGTGGTGGGAGAGCAGAAAGTGAGGTCATGATAAGAGGTAGAGTAATAAAGATAGATTCCTATCAGCTCATGAGGGGCCACCTACACCTCATACTCCCTGGAATGCCACAGGGGCCTGTGCTGGGGTCTGGAGTTGGAGGGAATTCAAATATCCCACAACGAGGCTAAATCCTCCCTCAATTGTGATTCTCTGTGCTTTGTCCTCTTTTATGTGTGGGTTTCAGTGAGAAACTGCAGTAGTCACAGTGTTACAGCCTGAAGTTAAGACACCATATAGCATAAGGAGTATTTTGCTTTCTTTGAGCTCAAGAGGTCCCATGGTAGTAGCCTCAGTGGAGCCTGTGTGTGAGGCAGCCCCAGTCATCCAGTGGTCCAGCTCCCATTGCCCCACACCCCAACCAGTGGAACAAGCTGCCCTGCCTGTGTGCTGCCATGCTGAGGCCCACGCCCCATGGATCTTGATGCCAAATGGAGGTCCATGTCGCCACAGGCCCACACACCAACTGGCAGGCCATGCCCCTATAGTCCCGTGTGCCAACTGGAGGAACACGCACCTTGGCCCTGAGTGCCACATAGAGGTCCAGCCCCTGTGGACCCAAGCTTCATGTGGTGGGCCATGTTGCCTGGTTTTGTGCATTGGCTTGCAGGCCATGCCTCCTGCTCTGCATGCCACATGGCAATCCAAACCCCAGTAGACTCACATGCTATGCAGCAGGACACGCCCCTTGGTTCTGTGTGCCATCTGGCTGACCAGCAGAACAAGGCCCACAGACATGTGAACTGGCTGGCATGCTATGCCCCAGTGACACTGAATAATGCTACACCTGCAGCCCAGCTCTCCACCACAGACCTACTAGCAGCAAGCATCTCCCTGTTGCATACTGTCATTACACCTAGACCTGAATGGAGCAAACACCTGCAGCCCTGACACTTGAAGCTACCACCTAGATAACTTCACCAAACAGCCACTCCCAACATTGCAGGGAGACCCAGACAGAGCAATTTCCCACAATGCCTGCTTCACTAGTGAGGGACTTACCCAGTTCCCGGCCTCAACTTCCAACAGTGCATGGGCACCAACCCACCACTCCATATGAAGGTTCCCCAGCCCAGTTCTTGCAACCTGCCCAGGCATTAGCTAAGCATTAGCTAAGCTCCTATGATACATGCAGGTACCTGACAGAGTCCTGCAATCCACCCAGGTCATGCCACCCACCTCTGTGGAGAGGGACTTGTGTAGTAGCCCCCTACCTGAGTTTCCCAAAGTGACTGGGCTACCAGTACACCAATCCAAACAAATATCCCTCAGCATTGGCATGGACTGTGACAACCAGAGGGAATTTAGACAATGCAGAAGAACAGCTGTGTTACAGGCATTTGCTCCTCTTCCACCAGGTCACTCTTCCAGAGTAGGACACTAAAGCATTATCTAGGGACCTCCCCTCCTTCTCAGAAAGTAGAAGAGTTACCAGGAAAGGAGAAGGGGTGCCCTGCAAATACATCAGCTCCAGGATGAGAAGAAACCAGTAAAAAAATCTGGCAACATGAAAAACAAGCTAGTTTAACACTGTCAAAGGATCACAATAGATCCACAATAATAGACCCCAACCAAAAGGACTTGTAAAAATGTCAGAAATGGAATTCAGAATATGGATGGCAAACAGAATGAATGGAATTGAAGGGAAAGTTGAAAACCAACATGAATGAAAAAATGAACACCTCACTAAAGAGAGAGACAGCATAAGAAAGGATTTACTAGAACTTAAAGAATCAAAAGAGTAATTTAGGGATTTAAAAAATATAGCAGAAAGCTTTGACAGCAGGCTAGACCTAGCAGAAGAAGAATCTCAGAGCTTGAAGACAAGGCTTTCAAACTAACCCAGTCAGTCAAAAATTCATAGAAAAGAATAAAGAATAAGGAACAATCACTCAGAGAAATATGGAACTATGGGAAATGAGCCAATATATGAATTATAGGTATCTTGGAGGGACAATAAGAAACAGCAAAAAGTATGGAAAACTTATTCAAGGGAATTATTGAGGAGAATTTCATGTATTGCCAGAGATTTGGACATCCAGATATAAGATGTTCATCAAACACTGGGAAGATTTATAGCAAATAGGACATCCCCAAGACACATACTCATCAACCTTGCCAAAGTTCAAATAAAAGAGAAAATTCTACAAGCTGCAACATGAAAGCACCAACTAACCTACAAAGGAAAACCCATCAGGCTAATAGAAGACTTCCCAGAGGAGATCTTACATGTCAGAAGAGATTGGTATCCCATTTTTAATTTTCTTGAAGAGAATGACAGCCAGCCAAAGATTTCATATCCTGGAAAATTAAGTTTCATAAATGATGGAGAAATAAAGACTTGTCCAGACAAGTAAACACTAGAGAATTTGTCACTACTGGACCTGCTCTAATAGGAAATGCTCAAAAGTGCACTATACATGCAACAGCACATTAGTTACCAACCAATGTAAAAACACCCAAAAATGAAAGTTCACAGCTCTTACAAACCAATAAGTACAAGAGGGAAAACAAAACAATAATGTTTCATCCAACATGATGAAAAAACTGCATCCCACATATCACTACTAATACTCAACACAAATCCCCTACTCAAAAAACACAGACTGTCTAAAAGGATGAAAAAAAAAACTCCCTTGACAGAGAAAAAAAAATGGTCCACTAGAAGCACCCTGCCAACATGCTGCTCCCAAGGAAAGAAGTGAAAAGTACAGGCAACTGCCTACATATGGATCACTCTTCTCTGAAGCAGCCTTGTGAAATCACAGAGAAACCTCTGAGGACACTCAGAGTGGAAAAAAGGCAATGGGGTGATACATATAACAAGACCTGTTTGAGGTCTGTGCAGAGGCATTGCACCACACAACAAGTGTAGTGGGGATTGGATAGCAGCTAAAGCCATCCTGAGCTCTCAGGTGCACTGTGCTAGGTCTGCACCTGGCTGAGGAGAGAGTAAACCAACTTGTGGCTTCCCTAAGTCGTATTTGGTGACTTGAAGCCAAGAACTTCTCTCCTAGAGTGCAATGGGATCTGAGCATGGGAATTGACCAAGACACAGCAGGCTCTGACCTGAGAGGTTTTGGGCAACTGTTATGGCAGGCCCTGGGTGGGGAGTGGAGAATTCTGTGGTCCCTGGGCTACTGGGACCAACATCTGCCTGCCAGACTTGGCATCTGTGGGACCCCTGAGCCTTCAGAACAGCCACTTGCTTGGCCCCAACTCCATCCTCCAGGCCCCAACATTCTCCTGCCTGATTGGCCCTGATGTAGCCCTCTGCATTGGATCGGCCCCGCCATCCACATGGCCCTGCTTCTGGTTCCTCGGCCCTCCTCAGAAGCTCTCCTTCTAGCTACTCCTTAGTCCTCGCTCTAAGGCTGTCATGCCAGAGCCTAAGGCTCAACCTCTGTGCCTCCAGAACCCATGCCAGGCCCAAGACACTATCCCCAAGTCTCCAGTGCTGCACCTGGATCCCAAGACCCCACCCCAGAGCCACTACCACCATAGCAGGGCTGGAAGAACTGCTCCAAGGTCCAATACTCTGCCAGAGACCACCAGCCTCAAGCCACAAGTACACTGTGACCTGTATTGAGCAAATGCATACAGCCTAGGAACCCATGACAACTCCATCCCACTGTTGTTGTTACCTCTGTGGGGAAAGCCTTGGTAGAGCAATACCCACAACACCAGCCTCAGTGAAAAGAATCTTGCCCAGCTCACAACCTGAACATCCTATAACTAACTGGTGAGCAACTTAATACCAGACTGAAACAGCATTCAATACATGCTTGAGCAGAGACAAGCATAGATGAGCAGAAAAAATCAAAACAGCTGCGTGATAGGCTTCTAGTGCACATGTCTCTCCCCTGCTGCATCAACATTTCAGAGTAGGGAAAAGAAAAAAAAAGAGCTCCATCTAGTGACTTCTGCTTGCTCTAATCAAGCAGGAGAGTTTCCAGCAAGGAACATGAACCAAGCCCTGCAAACCTATTAGCCGTGAGTTGAGAAAAGAGGTCTCAAATAAAAAGAAATTAGCAAAAGAACCTTGGTAATATGAGAAAACAAAACAAATCAACACCCCCAAAGGATCACAATGGAGCTACAGCAATGAACTCTAACTGAAAGGAAATTGTCAAAATGACAGAAATGGAATTCAGAATATGGATGGAAAATAAGATGAATGGAATTGAAGAGAAAGTTGACAACCAACAAAAAGAAGCTCAAAAATTTTTCAGGATATAAGTGAAAGTCACTAAAGAACTAGACAAAATTAGGAAAGATATAATACAACTTAAGGAAATGAAAGAGTCATTCAGGGATTTTCAAAACATAGAAGAAAGTTTCAGCAACAGATGAAATCAAGGAGAAGAAAGAATCTCAGAGCTTGAAGACAAGGCTCTTGAGCTAACCCAAACATTTAAAGAGGCAGAGAAGAGAACAACAAAGGAAGAGCAAATACTTGGAAAGATATGGGACTATGTAAAGCAAACAAAAATACGAATTATAGGTATCACTGAGTGAGAGAAGAAGAAAGCACTAAAAGCTTGGAAAATCTATTTGAGGGAATTATTGAGGAAAACTTCCCTAGTCTCACCAGAGATCCAGACATCCAGATAAAAGATGGCCATCAAACTCTAGGAAGATTCATAATAAACAGGACATTACCAGGAGACATAGTAATTAACCTGGCTAAAATCAAAATGTAAAAGAATACTTGGCAAGCAGGTAGACATAAGCAATAACTGACCTACAAGGGAAAATCCATCAGGATAACAGCATACTTCCTAGAGGAAATCTTACAATCCAAAAGGGAGTAGGACCCCATCTTTAATCTTCTTAAACAGACAAATGCCAGCCTAGAATTTTGCATCCTGCAAAACTAAGTTTTACATTTGATGGAGAAATTAAGTCTTTTCCAGATAAACAAACATTGAGGAAATTTGTCATAACTAGACCTGCATTGCAGGAAACATTCAGATCTGCAATATATATGGATCAGCACAATAGACACCCACCAGTATACAATCACCCAAAAGCTGAAGGTCAAAGCCCACATACCAAAATGGCTCAAGAGATAAAAGAAAGCAATAAAATTCTTCACAACAGATGAACAGAAATCTGCCCTACTTATCAGTTCTTTCAATAATTGTGAATGGCTTGAACTCCCCATTGAAGAAACATAGGCTGGCTGAATGGATAAAAAATAGAAGCCAAGTATCTGCTGTCTCCTAGAAACACATCTAACCCAAAAGGACTCATTCAGACTCAAGGTGAAAGGTTGGAAAACAATATTCCATGCAAATTGAAACCAAAAGAAAGCTGGTGTAGCCATTCTTAAAGCAGATAGACTTCAAATCAACAAAAGAAAAGAAAGCAAAGAAGGTCATTATATAATAGTGAAGGGAACAATTCAACAGGAAGACATGACAATCCTAAATATATGTGCACCTAACACAGTTGGGCACAGATTCATAAAGCAAACCCTACTTGATATAAACAAAATGTTAAGCAGCAGTATTGTAATAGTCAGGGACATTAACATCCCACTGACAGAATCGGACACATCCTCCAAGCAGAAAATAAAGAAACAACGGACTTAAATAAGACTCTAGAACAAATGGACCTAACAGATATTTACAGAACATTCTATGCCGAAACTACCGAATATACATCTCATCAGCTTACAGAGTATTCTCTAGGATTGATCATATCCTAAGCCACAAAACATGTCTCAAAAAATATTAAAAAACCAGAAATTATACCATGTATCTTCTCAGACTCACAGTGGAGTAAAATTAGAAATCAATTTTAATAGAAACACCTCAACTCTAGACAAAGTCATGGAAATTAAACAACCTACTGTTAAACAATCATTGAGTCATGGAGGGAATTACGATGGAAATCAAAAGATTCTTTGAACTAAATGGAAAAGGGGATATAAGTAATCAAGAGCTGTGGGATTCAGCAAAAGCAGTCTGAAGAGGAAACTTCATGGCCTTAAATGCCTGCATCCAAAAATCACAAAGAGCACAAATCACCAATCAAGTGAATAAAGAAGTAGAAAAGGAAGAGCAAACCAATCCCAAACCCAACAGAAGAAAAGAAATAACTAAAGTCAGAGCAGACCTAAATAAAATCGATCCCAAAAGAAATACACAAAAGACTAATAAAAAAAAGTTGGTTCTTTGAAAACATAAACAAAATTGGTAGGCCTCTTATAGATCAGCCAGAAACAGAAAATAAACTACCTAATAAGCTCAATCAGATATGAAAAATTATATATTTTAATTGATATCAGGGAAATAAAAATATAATTTCTAAATACTACAAAAATCTCTATGCACATAAATTTGAAAATGTTGAATTAATGTACAAATTATTGGAAACACACAATCTCCCTAGGCTTAATCAGGAAGAAATAGAAATCTTGAACAAACCAATATCAAGTAAAGAAATTGAAGAAACAATGAAAAATCTCCTAACAAAACAAAGTCCTGGTACAGACGATTTCACAGCTGAATTTTACCAGATGTTGAAAGAGGAGCTTGTACCTATGCTGCAGGAATTATTTCAGAACATTTAGAAGGAAGGAATCTCCCCCAACTAATTGTATGATGCTAATATCACCTTGATACTAAAGCCAGGAAAGGATGCAACAATAAAAGAAAAAACAGTCCAATATCCTTTGTCAATTTAGAGACAAAATTTTTAAATAAAATTCTAGCACACCAAATTCAGCTGCATATCAAAACATTAATCCACCACAACTGAGTGGGCTTTATCCCATAGATGCAGGAATGTTTCAATATATGAAAATCTATAAATGTAATTCACTGCATCAACAGAGGAAAAAACAAAGACCATACTATCCTCTTGATAGATGCAGAAAAAGCACTTGACAAAAGTCAGCCCTGCTTTACGATATAAAATCTTTAAAAAATAGCCATAGATGGAACATATTTAAAGTTTTAAAAGCCATATACAACAAACCCAGAGCCAACATCATACTGAAGTGGGAAAAATTGAAAGCATTCTCTCTTAGAACTGTAACCAGACAAGGATGCACACTGTCACCAGTTCTACTTAACATAATGCTGGAAGTTCTATTCAGAACAATCAGGCAAGAGAATAAAATCAAGAGTATCCAAACAGGGCAAAAAGAAGTCAAGCAATCTCTCTTTGCTGAAGATATGATCCTATATATAGAAAACCCCAAATATTCTGCCAAGAGACTCCTGGAAGTGATAAATAAATTCATCAAAGTCTCAAGTTATAAAATTAACATACATAAATCAGTAGTATTTCTATACACCAACAACAGTTTAGCTGAGAATAAAACCAAAGACTCAATAGTTTTCACAATAGCAACAAAGAAAAGAAAATACCTAGGAATATATTTAACTAAGGAGGTGAAAGACCTCTACAGGGAGAACTATAAAACACTAAGGAAAGAAATCACAGAAGATGTAAACAAATGGAAAAACATATCACGCTAATAGATTAGCAGAATCAATATCGTTAAAATGTTTATACTACCCAAAGTGATTTACAGATTCAATGCAATCCCCATTAAAATACCAATGTCATTTTTCACAGATGTAGGAAAAATAATTCTACACTTTGTATGCAACCAGAAAAGACCCTGTATAGCCAAAGCAAACTTAAGGAATAAGAACAACTCAGGAGGATCAATTTACCAGACTACAAGCTATACTACAAAGGTATAGTACCAAAACAGCATGATACTGGAACAAAACAGAGACATGGACCAATGGATGAAAACAGAGAACCTAAATATAAAACCAAACTCGTATAGTCATCCGACCTCTGACAAAACAGACAATAACACATGCTGGGGAAAAGAATCCTTATTCAATAAATGGTGTGGGGAAAATTGGATAGTCACATGTAAAAGACTGAACCATGATCCATACCTCTCACCACTCACAAAAATTAATTCATAATGTATAATAGACTTAAACCTAAAGCATGAAACTATTATATAAGAAGTCTAGAAGAAAATGTTGGACAAACTCTTATAGATATTGCCCTAGGCAAAAATTTATGAAGAAGACCCCAAAAGGAATCACAGCAACAGCAACAATAAATAAATGAGACCTGATTAAATTAAAAGGCTTCTGCACAGCCAGAGAAACAATCAATAAACCAAATAGACAACCAACAAAATGGGAGAAAATATTTCCATGCTATGCATCAGATAAAGGACTAATAACCATAATCAACAAAGAACTCAAGCAAAGCAGCAAGAAGAAAATATCAGAAAAACCCATTAAAAAGTGGGGAAAAGACACGAACAGAAACTTTTCAAAAGAAGACAGACTAATGGCTAAGAAACGTAAGAAAAAATGCTCAACATCTCTAATCATCAGTGAAGTGAAAATAAAAACCACAATGAGATATCACCTAACTCCAGTGAGAATAGCTTTTATCAGAAAGCTCCAAAACATCATATGCTCACTTGGATGTGGAGAGAAAGGAACAGTTATACACTGTTGGTAGATCTGCAATGTAGTTAAGCCTCTATGGAAAGTAATATGGAGATACCTCAAAGAGTTAAAAGTAAACCAACCATTTGATCGAGCAATCCCCCTATTGGGTATTTACCCAAAGGGGAAAAAAAGTCATTTTATCAAAAAGCCACTTATGCTAGAATGTTTATTGTAGCACAATTCTCAATTGCAAAAATGTGGAAACAACCCAAGTGCCCACCAGTACATGAGTGGATTAATAACATATGATATATGTCTACCATGGAGTACTACTCAGCCATAAAAAACGGTAAACTGATACCTTTTATAACAGCCTGGATGGAGTAAAGTATTTCAAGAATGGAAAAACAAATACCACATGTACTCACTATTAAATGGGAAGTAATTGTTCAAAACTTATGTTCACATATAGAAACAAAACTCAACAGATATCAAGGAGGTGGGAGGGGGAAAGATGAGATGAGTAAGTTCACACCTAACAGGTACAATGCACACTATCTGGGTGATGAGCACACTTATAACTTTGACTCAAAAGCAATTCATGTAACCAAAATGTTTTTACTCCCGTAGTATTCTGAAATTTAAAAAAAAAAATCTTAATAAAAACACAGCATAAGTTTCTGCTGTCTCGAAGAAACACATCTAAGCCACAAGGCCTCACATTAACTCAAGGTTAAGAGATGGAAAAAAATTCCATGCAAATAGAAAGCAAAACAAGCAGTCGTAGCCAATCTCATGTCAGATACAATAGACTTTAAATCACCAATGGTAAAAAAAGACAAATGTATTAATAGTCATCATATAACTGTAAAGGGGGCTATTCAACAAGAGGACATAGTCGTAAATATATATGCACCTAATGTAAGAGCTCCCAGTTTCAATAAAACAAATTTTCTAGATCTAAGGAAAAATAAACAATATCTTTTTAATTGCCAGGGACTTCAAATTCCACTGACGGAAGTGGACAAATCATTGAAGCAGAAAATTAATAAAGAAAGAATAGACTTAAACAGGCTTCTAAAACAAATGGACCTAACAGACAGTTACAGAACATTCTACAAATAATATACAGAATATACATTCTACTCATCAGCACATGGGACATTTTCCATGATTGATCATACCTTAGGCCACAAAACAAGTCTCAGCAAATTAAAAAAAATTTATAGTTATACTGTGTATCTTCTCAGACCACACTGAAATAAAATAACAAATCAATTCCCAGAAAAATATTAAAAACTACACAAAGTCATGGAAATTAAACAACCTACTGCTGAATGTTCCTTGGGTCAATGATGAAATTAAGATGGAAATCAAAAGATTCCTTGAACTCAATGGCAAAGGGAACACAGACATTCAAAATCTATGGGATATAGCCAAGGTTGTCCTTAGGGGAAAATTTATAGTCTCAGATGCTACATCAAAAATCCCAGAAAGATCACAAATTAACAACTTAATGTCATATCATAAGGAATTAGAAAGGGAAGAACAAATCAAACCCAAAGTCAACAGGAAGAAAAAAATAAATAAAAGAGCCCATAGCAGGGCTAAATGAAATAGAAATAATAATAAAAAAGAATTCAAGGGATCAATGAAATGAAAAGATGATTCTTTGAAAAGATGAACAAAATTGCTAACCAGAATCACCAAAAATAGAAGAAAAAGAACTTAAGTAAGCTCAATGAGAAAGAAAAAAAAGAGACATTACAACTGATACTGAACAAATACAAAATATCTTCTGTTAATAATATCAAAATCTCTATACAAATAAACTAGAAAATGTACAGGAAATGGGAAAATTTCTAGAAACACACAACCTCCCAAGCCTGACTCAGGAAAAAGTGGAAATTCTAAACAAACCAATAACAATCAAAAGATTGAAGCAGTTTTTAAAAATCTTCCAAAAAAAGAAAGCACTGGACCAGAAGAATTTACAGACAAATTTAACCAGACTGACAAAGAATAACTCATTCCTATCCTATAGAAACTCTTCCATAACATTGAGAATGTGGGAAACCTCCCTAACTCATTCTATGCAGCTAGTATTACTCTGACACCAAAGCCAGGAAAGGGCAAAACAAAAACAAGAAACTACTAATCAGTATTCCTTATTAGCATAAATGTAAAAATCCTCAACAAAATACTAGCAAACTAAATTCAAAAGCACATCGAAAATATAATCCACCATAATCAAGTGGGTTTCATACCAGTGATGCAAGGATGGTTTGTCATATGCAAATTAATAAACTTGATTCACTACATAAGCAGAAGCAAAAACAAAGACCATATGATCATCTCAATAGATGCAGGAAAAAAACTTTGAGAAAATCCAGCTCCCATTCATGATATAAAAAAAAAACCAAAAAAACAAAAAACAAAAAACCTCAACAAACAAGGCATAGAAGGAACATATCTCAAAGTTATAAAAGGCACATATGAAACACCCACAGCCAACATCATGCTTAATGGGGAAAAGTTGAAAACATTCCCCCTACGAACTGGAACCAGACAAAGGTGCTCACTGTCACTAATTCTATGCAACATAGTATTGGATATCCTATCCAGTGCAATCATGCAAAAAGAAATAAAGGGCATCCAAATTGGAAACAGTAGGTCAAACTATCTCAACTTGCTCATGCTATGATCTTGTAACTAGAAAACCCTAAAGACTTCACCAAGAGACTCCTGGAATTGTTAAATAAATTCAGCAAAATCTCAGGTTACAAAATCAATGTACAGAAATTTGTAACATTTTTTATATACTAGTAACAGTCAAACTGAGAGCCAAATAAAAGAATCGATTTCATTTATAAAAGAAAATACCTAGGAATATACTTACCCAAGTAGGTGAAAGAGCTCTGCAAGCAGTAGTGTAAAACACAGATAAAAGAAACTACAGATGATGCAAACAAATGGAAAACATCCTTTGCTCATGGATTGATAGAAACAACATAATTAAAATGTCCATATTGCCCAAAGTGATTTCTAGATTCAGTGTAATCCCCATCAAAATACCAATGTCATATTTCACAGATCTAGAAAAAATAATCCCAACCTTCATTTGGAACCAAAAAAGAGCTTGGATAGCCAAAGAAATCTTAAGCAAAAAGAACAAATCTGGAGGCTTGATTTCATTGCTTGACTTCAAATTATACTAGTAGGCTATAGCAACCCAAACAGCATGGGACTGGTATGAAAGCAGAGACATAGACCAATGGTACAGAATAAAGAACCCAGAAATAAAACCATCTATGCATATCCAACTAATATTAAAACAAAAACAAAAACCAAACAGACAATATACACTGGGGAAAAGAATCTCCATTCGACAATGGTGATGAGAAAATTGGATAGTCACATGCAGAATAATAAAACAGAACGCTCATCTCTCACCACTCACAAAAATTAATTCAAGATGGATAAAACACTCAACTGCAAAAATTTCACAAATCATATTACAAAGAATTTATTGCCTAATTGTGCAAAATATCCACTAATCATTAAGAAAAGTGAACTAAGTGGAATATGGGCAAAAACTAACAGCTCTCATTGATAATAAAATTTCATTCACTTACTCTTACTGATAATTCAAGAAAAGCAAAAGAAGTATTCAAAAATGATGGGGCTTTATTAAAAGGCCAAGGGAAGAAGCCCTCAAATGCCAAATATGGGACTACTTTAACAACAAAATAATCAAAATAATGAATGACTAACCAAAGAATAATATAAGACTCCATGGGACCACAGTCATAATAATGAATAAGTCAATCAATCAATAAGCAATAAACAATGAATAGAGGGAAAGAAAAACTCTTCTAAGAAAAGAATTGCATCTAATTAATATAGATGAAATGATGAAAGTAGAAAATCATTATTTATCTACATCAATGGGTGCTAAAATTAGTGGGTGAGTGAGCGATGAAAAATATTTGCATAGCCTAGAAGTATCTCAATAATTAGAAAGGAAAAACTGCAACACAGTGGAAAGTCTGCCAGGCATCCTCTGAACCCAGTGAACAAATCTGACATCACCAGTATTGGAACAAATCCACATCACGTGCCCTGTGATACACTGAAAGACACACATTTATTTTCGTGGTGTTCTTACCATGAATTTAGTCATGAAGAAATATCAGGCAAGCCTAAATGAAAGACATTATGCAAAATAACTGCCCAAACCTTTATAAAAACATCAAGGAAATAAAAGAAGGGAGGGGGGACTGTTTCAGTTTAAAAGAAAATGTTTCTGATTAAAAGAAACTAAGATGTTGTGACAACTAAGTAGAATGTATGAACCCTAATTTAACTGAAGAGCAGTAAAAATGACATTTTAGAATAAGTGGTAAAATTTTAGAATAAGTGGTAAAATTTTAAAGAGGTATATGTGGTTTTTTCATCAATGTTAATTTCCTGAGGTTGGTATAAAAAATGTTAACATTTGAGAAAGATTTGTGACAGAGATACCAGAATTCCTAGCAATTTTTTGCAACATTTTTTATCTTAAATCTTTTCCATATGAAATTTTGAAGTTTAATAATTAAAAATAACAGAAAACATATTTTTCACTTAAAATACTGGCAAGGAACCAGTATAAAACTAGAAAACTTTATACATTATTGCTGGGGGCAGGGGAGTAAAAATTGGTACAATGTCTATGGGATGCATCAAAATTTAAATCTTAAATCAAAATTTACAACCATTTGACTCCCAATAAAATGGGATTTTATTGTCCAGTTACATTTGCATGTGTACCGAATGCTACATGTGCAAGGATAGTCACTGCAGCATCATTTGTAACAGGAAAATCTAGAGACCACATTATTTTCTCCCATATAGGACTTGGTCAACTCAGCAGTCCTTTACCTGTCAATAATACATAAAATTGAATTAACAGAAAAACAGTATTCAGTTGAATACTTAAAAAATAAAAGAATAAGGAAGCACTTTATAAAATGCTATTAAATAATATCTTAAGATATGTAGTTACATGGGAAAGACAAGGTTCATAAAAGTGTACCATTTGTAACTACTACTATACATATTTGTTTGAAAGGAAATGTAAGAAATTGTTTGGATTGATAGCATGTTAATAGTTAAGGGTTATGTAGTAAAGAACATAGACATTGCTCCCAGATTTCCTGAGTTCCATTCTTAACACTGTAACTGTTATTTGTAACGACTTGAGCTGGGAAAACTGGATATCTACATGCAGAAGAATAAAACTGGATCACCACCTCTCACCTCTCACAAACATCCATTCAAGATGGATAACACACTTAAACCTAAGGCATGAAACCTTAAGAATTCTAGAAGAAGATGTTGGGAAGACCCTTTCAGACATTAGCCTAGCAAAGAATTTTTGAAGAAGACCCCAAAGCAATCACTGCAGCAACAAAAATAAATAAATGGGATCTGATCAAATTTAAAAGTTTTTGCACAGCCAAAGAAACTATCATTAGAGCAAATAGACAGCCTACAGAGTGGGAGAAAATATTTGCTCTCTACACATCTGATAAAGGGCTGATAACAAGAACCTATCTAGAACTTAACCCCAGTGAGATTGGCCTCTATCAAAAAAACCCCAAAATAACAAATCTGGCAAGGATTGGAACATTCTTACACTGTTGGTGGGACTGCAAGTTAGTGCAACCTTTGTGGAAAAGAATTTGGAGACACCTCAAAGAGCTAAAAATTGAAATACTATTCAATCCAACAATAGCATTACTAGGCATCTACCCAAAAAAGCAAAAGACATTCTGTAATAAAGACGTCTGCACCCAAATGTGTATGGCAGCACAATTCACTATTGCAAGGATGTGGAAACAAGCTGAGTGCCCATCAATTCATGAGTGGATTATTAAAATTTGGTATATGTATACAATGTAATATTACTCAATTATAAGAGACGACGGTGATCTAGCACCTCTTATATTATCCTGCATTGAACTTGAGCCCATTATCCGAAGTGAGGTAACACAAGATCTGAAGAATAGGCTCCACTTGTACTTGCCATCAAATTGGTACTGACTGATTAACACCATGGTGCTACACCATAGTAGTAATGTTCTCCAGGGATTAGGGGTTTGTGTGTGTGGGGGGTAAACTCACAACTAAAGGACAAGAAGAGCATTGTAGAGGGGAAGGGCATGCCTCTAACCCTCACTAGGGAGAGGCAAAGGCATAAAATATAACCAAATATAACCAAAATGTTTGTACCCTCATAATACCCTGAATTAAAAAAAAAAAAAAGACTTGAGCCCATTACTTAACCACAGAGAGCCTGAGTTTCCTCATCTGTAAAATGGGGGAATGGTTCCTACCTACAGAGTTGTATTGGGGATTTACTGAGTTAATTAATTTAAAATGCTCATAACGATACATCACTTAAAAACAATTCTACAGATGCTATTTGTATCACTGCTTTTAGGGAGAAGAACTTTGTGAGTAGGTTGCCATGGTGGGGGCAAAATGGTTAACTGCACGTTTGCACACTTTTAATTTGGAGCTAGCGACTGTATTAGCTATTTAAATGTAGAAGAGAGATGAGAAAAATGTGTTCAAATGAAAAAATAAAATAAACTTTTATCATTCTATAGGAAGAAAAAATATCAAAGGTCTCACACTTGTTATCAAGTTGTGTCCCATTGGGAACCTCAGTACAAATCCCTATTTTGCTGGAGAGCAACTTATACCTTAATTATACTCAATTGTTTCTGGCAATATTTATCATTTTAATTATTGGCTTTATGTTTTCATTATATTTATTCTGATAATATTAATGCCTTAATCAAATGATCTAAATTTTGCACACACTAATTGTATTGGTTCAAATGAAATGCATTGCTAATTTTTTCTGCATCGAGTGTTATATTACATTTGTTTTTATTGGTACAAATACAAAATATTTTTATTAACTAAAAAGATAAGATTTTATGTCAGTATTCATGCTGGCTTAAACATGTGAGCTTAATAAGGACATTAATGGTTAAAGGTAAGATAGAGATACAAGTATTTATTAAAACATGGTAAGATGTTGTACCTCCAGATTATCGGCATAAACAAATTTCATGAACTTATTATTTTGTGAATAATTATTTAAAGTGGAGTGGAGAAAATTTGCCAAGTACGGCCTTTAATAAAGTATGGTTTGATGTAATAAAATGCATTTAGCTAATTTAGCTGAGTTTAAAAAAACTTTATTATCCTTAATCTTTGATTCTAGAAATGGAAAATGAAGCAGGAATTTCAATTTGCATGAAAAGCTATAAGCGTCTGTGCATATGCTCACAGGGCTTTAATCTCATAAATTCTACACTCTTTGCCAAGACCAACACTATCAATGAAAATTAATTTGATATTCAAAGCTTTAATTGTATTGTAATTAAAACCCATCATTACTTTCCTTTTTAGGAAGGGAAAGTATCCAAGCCTTCTTGCCAAAATTTGAGTTGTACAAGACTTTGTATTAGACTATTACAGACACTTAATAAAATTTGAAGAGTTGCAGCCTGAAGCAATGTAATGTATTCTTAGTTGTATTTTAATATCTTCTCCTTGCAGCAAGACTATAAAACCACCAAACAAGCCCCTAAACTTCCACAGTAAGGAAAAAGAAAATGACAATGAATGAGCTTTTATCTCCTACATGCCATGTACATTGCTGCATGTTTAACACATATTGCCTCCTTTAATGTTCAAAATATCCATAAGATATAGGTACTATTAGTCCCATTTACAAATAAGGAAACTGTCAAAGGAGTCCTATATTTTAGGCTAGGGTATAGGTCTAACCCACATCCCCTGTGACTGCATTTATACTTCCTCAGTTCCATGCCACATTGTTTTTTCTTCCATGTCTCTCCTCTGCATGCCTCCCCAAACTCAATCAGTGCTTTGATGCAGTTAGGGTTTATGTTCTAGTCTACACTAGTGGTTCTCAAATTATACTGTACTTATGAATCATCTAGAGACTCTTCTAAGATGTGGATCTGATTTGGTAGGGCTGACTTCAGATATTCTACATTTCTCTTGAAGCTCTTGGGCAATGCCCTGCTGCTATTCTGTGAACCACACTTAATGTAGCAAGCACTAATGCCTTTTCTTCCCAGGGAAAGTTCCAGCTCTAGGCAAAAGCCTTATGAAACACCCACCATGTAAATTGATTTTCAAAAATGTCCTGCTGCAGCCTCATCAAGTTGACCAGTCTAAATTGATTTTGAAATTTGCTAATTTTATGAGTGTTGAAGGATACCAATACCCAAACATTCTTCTTCCTTCACTACGCTTGTACTGCATATTTGTTTCTAGCTATCAAAAAACAATCACAAATAAAATTGAATAAATGATGAAATATTTATTTGAAAACTACAACCAGAAGAAAAAGGGACTCAGAAAAACATTCTGATGTATATGTTTCCAGAATTATAATGAACATACCATTTAATATCTTGCTGAAATTATTTTTGTGTTAATATACATCTATGCCATCATAAAACAATCAGAGGGACCTGCTATTTTTCAGGTAAGTCCATAACCTGGAGATTACGTTCCCTCTCTCTATGCTTCACTCTTCTCACCTACAAAATGAGTTGAACCAGGTGGGCAGGACTCTATCCTCAGTTCTCAAGAGCTTCCTCAAGAATAAGGTTAAGAAAATAGAAAGTATCCGATCTTTACCCATTTCAAAGGATTTAACCTTAAAGAAATCTGAATACAGTAGTAATCTGCACTTAAACCTCCAGAGCAAGGACTGGCATTTGGGTTTTTCCTGTGTCTCTTCTTGCTGCTGCCTGAGCTGTTGAATGTGAACTATGGCTTTTATTACAGATAACTTCTTGCTTGGATGTTCTTAGGTTTTGCAGAAGGAAATTCAAAATGTACAAATTACTATGATGGAGCTTTTATTTCCACAAAAACAATATCTTTGGGTGTTCATGTACTCTTTTTGATTTATTTAAGTGACATTTTGCATATAAATATAGAGCTTGCCATTTCATTTTCTGCCAGAGTTTATATTTATTAAGTACTATGAAACTCCACTTAATGAAAAAGTGTCATGTTCTCATGTGCACTTGTACAAAGCTAATAAGATCAACACTAGAAAGGAAATTAACTTAATTTGGGTATGAGTGGGTGGCAAACAATTAGCTGAGTAGATCTCTACCTCTCTGTGAATATTGAATGTCTTTCATGTTTAAGAGTGCACCTTTGGGGGAATTTAGTTTTCTGGGGTCTCACTGAGAAAATATTTCCTTTCTTCCTTCCTCCCTTTGAGAAAAGATTTCCTTCTTTTCCTTCCTTCCTTCTTTCCTTCCTTCCTTCCTTCCTTCCTTCCTTCCTTCCTTCCTTCCTTCCTTCTTTCCTTCCTTCCTTCCTTCCTTCTTTCCTTCCTTCCTTCCTTCCTTCCTTCTTTCCTTCCTTCCTACCTTCCTTCCTACAGTTCCTTCTTTCCTTGCTCCCTTCCCTTTTTGTTACTTAGACTCTTTCTCCATCATGTGCATGACTGATATTCAGGACTCTCCCCTACAAATTCATCTCTAATTTGTGGAACTACCTCCTGCTGGGGTAGATTTGTTCTTGTTGTAGTTAAACATTCAGATTTGCACCTGCAAGTTCCTCTAAATATATTCCAACTGGTTTATGAACTCTGGGGATTTTGGAGGAAGGAAACTTTTTCCCCTCTCCTCCTTCCCCACTCCAATTAACTTGTTAATTTTCATATTGAAACTTCTGAAATTCCTGCCAAATTTTGCAATTTTGTAGGATTTGAAATCTCTTTATTTCTGATGTAATCAGCAATAGTGGCAAAGTACATATCTCACAAGTCCCTGCATTACTGTTACTAAAGTGTTCTGTTTTCACTTTCATACTATCATGCAAGGAGCCAGTTGAAAATACAAAAGCCACCACCACCATTTTACTATGTTCCCCACGCTCAGAATATGTGGCCTTACGTTTCTTCAAGAGATCATCTCAATCACGCATTCCGTAGTATATCCACATGTTGCAGTAGAATTTATGAGGCTTCATTAAAAATGCCATGCTTTAATCCCTCTCATTCACTGAAAATCACATCTCGTACAAGACAATTCTTCATTCTGGAATCAGATTGCCGGGGTTCAAACTCTACCTCCACTATTGACTGTGTGACCTTTGGCAAATTACTTAACTTGTCTGTACCTCAATTGCCTCATCTTTAAAATGAAACTAAAGATAACACCAAACTCAAAGGGTTGACTTGAGTATTAAATAAGTTAATATATGTTAGTGCTGAAATAGCACCTGGCTCATAGTAAGCAAAATAGTGGTGAGTTCTCTTATTGTTATCTACATTATTCTACAAGAGAGAAAAACAAACTTCTATCTAGCTTACTGTGATTTATGCTTTTCTCTTGTGTGCAGCACAATGTAATACTAAAGTTTGCCTGATTGCTTTGGGTCCCAGCTCTAACACCATCTTCTCTATGAAGTATTTCAGCAGATTGAATTCAACCATTACTCCAGTAAATCTCAAAATCTCAAATAATACCAAAATAAATATCTCCATGAGAGCCTTTGGTATAAGTATACTTTTTGTTTCTTTGCTTCCTTTCTTTCATTTAATTTTTATATGACCCCTCCCCCACGCACATTGTTGCTCTTTTATTACAAATAACAGTTTATTGTATCTGTAATCCTACCATCACTTACAGTCCTTGTTTTATCATTGATATTCTATAAATGTTGATTAAATGAGTGAATGAGTGAATACGTGGATACATAAACGAAGAAATCCCTGGATATTGAAGGCAATGTATCATTTCAGAAAAATTTAGGAGCATTTTTTCTTTCTTTAATTGTATGTTTTATCTCTTTCCTACTTTATGCTTGGAGGGGAGGTTCGTTGTTGATGAAGCTGCTGGCTCGGCTCGGTGAGATGCTGCTGCCCTGGAAAAAGTTAACCAGGAGCAGCAGATAGATGGCTTCAAGCAGAGCCTGTCCTGAGAAGGTAGAATGCTGGTGGCTGTGGCCTTCCTGAGGCTCATACAGTGAGGACCACTGAAAATGAAATTCTGCAAACTCTCTCTTTCTCCCTTTTGAGTGTGCTCAGGAGGTAGCCAGTAAGGCAATTTGTCCTATTAAGCTAGCCAAGCTTTGATTTCCCTTAGTTTTTCTCCTCCTCTGAATTTCCCAACTATGATTCTAATGAGCTTGTTTACCCTGTGAAAGGAGGCAGATACTTAATTTCTTCAAGAAATCAAATCACAAATCCATCCCACTAAGGAGAGACCTTGAAATGTTTATTGGGAATCTAAGTTACACTACAAGGGGCAGTTTAGCTTTTCTGAACTTTTGACTCCAGAAGTACATAAATGCTAGAAACAAAATACATACACACACACACAAAAAATCAAATGTTTCTTAACTTATATTTCAAAATGAGCCTCTTTTTTTATTAAAAACGTGGCCAGGGATGGAGGGAGGCATCATATTTTGTCATTTTTTATAATCCTTACCTTCGTGTTTCCTATTTTATCTCTCAGCAGGCCAGAGATGAATTTAAATCCCTGAATTATGCACTTTTACTTATTATTCTTTCTTAAGACTAAAAAGTTGAGAGAAAACTTGCCAGTCTCTATAAAATAATAAATGTTTATTTGAGTTCTGGTGTTACCTGAAAGGCTTAAGTAAATGCTAAAGTGCCAAAATCTGTGGCATTCATTTTTAAAGTGTAGTTAGATGTCGTAGAAAACAATACCCGTGGATTGTTTCAATGTGATCTATGAGCCCAAGGCTAAAAATCTTAACCTGGTATTAACCTTCGTAATGAGGGGGCCTTAAGTGAAGAAATTTTGGGTGCAGATTCAGCCAGCTGTAGCTGCTTTTATTTTGTTTTGTTTTGTGTAATTTCTTTTCTTCATTCTCAAGTTGGAGAGCTGTGACAAGTGTCTGCAGAGGTTGACATGTCCTGTCTACAGGAAGACACTGGTGATGTGGAGGGACAGGAGGTGAATGGCTAATTATTCAGAAGATTGGGATTTATAGGCTGTGGGACGAGGAATAGGGCTGAGAGTGATTTTTAATATTCACATATTGAGAAACTTTTGTCCTCCCAACTGTTTGAGACTCCTGATTTGCTCTTTGTTTTGCGGGAAACTATAATATTTATTGCTCCACACCACTTTTCGTGATGACATTTCTCTAGTCAGTTTGGTCATTTGAAGTTTATTTTCTAGAAAATTTGAGAACTCATGGAAACAATGTGTTTTCTGAGTTTCTGCACAATCATAACTGTTTGTGCCCTTTATAAATTGAAAGTCATATCTATAATCTTACGTTATCTTAAATATGTCGCTTTGGCATGCAATGCTGAAAATTCTATTGATTATCTAGTTTTGTTTCACTTGTATGTCATGACTTACTTTTCCTATATACTCAAAAGAATTTTTTTTCTTAAAATCCAGTAAGCTTATTAGAATATATCTTGATATTGAGTATTTCTAGGTGGATATTCTCAAGCATTTCAGGTATGCACTATCGTTTTCCAATATGTAGTTTCCATTTTTTTCCCTAAAATTTTGTTCTTTCTTTTTGTATTTTTGTTTTTTTCTAATTTCAAAAAATGGTTCTTGTCCTTCTGCTTTGGTTTTGTTTTCAGAGACTCATACCATTCCTACGTCAATCTCTTTTGCTCATCGTCAATATTTGTCATTGTCTCAATTCCTTTTTATCTCTTCAGTTTTTAATCAAAAAAATTTCCTTTTCATCCTCCATTTCTTAAGACATTATCTTTTATATTATTTTTGGACCTTCATGATTAGTCTTAATTTCTGATGTTATTATTTACTTATTATTCTTTCCTGAGTCCAGTGACCTTACTCTTGAGATTTGTTCATTTGATTCATATTCTTCTTGCATGTTTTATATCCTCTTAAAGTATTTTAGCTCATTTTGAAATAGTAGGGTGCAGTTTTGGTTTTGTGGGTACATCTTTGTAGCGTGTTCCCGTAGACCATAGGGAAATTAACCACCTCCTGAATCTCAGTTTTTTCTTAGAATTGCTTTGATTCTGATTTAGCCTTAACATTTCTTTGTTGCTCCAAATATAAGCATGTTTTCTGCTATTATTACCTTTGTTCCTTTATAAGGCAGAGAAATAAATTTTTATCTGTGATTTGAGATTTTTCTGTGAAATTAATTTTCCTCATCATTTAGAACGAGGCAAGTTTCAGCAAAGCTTTTCTAATTTTGCAGAGCTCTCTCTTCAGTGCCCTGTTTTTGGGGATTTCCTGGCTGTTTCCTTTCTCTACTTTTGCATGGGCCTTCCCATGTTTTCCTTTCTCTTGTACTATCCTGCTTAGTTTTGATTTCACTCCCAGAAGTTAATGCTCAGTGGGGAGCTATACTAAAAGGGATCTCCAGAGAGAATCTATTTAGGGAGTTCTTAGGGGCTGGGATACTCCAGTTGTTTAGCACAACACTTCTTACCAGGGGTGCCATGCACTCACCTGGTACACACCAGTTTCAGCTGTGGTTCTCCAGGTGTCCAGGTAGGTTTTACAGAGAGCAACTGTTGGTTATCTGGAGCTTCTTCTGACCTCAGTTCCAAAAGAAACCACTCTCATTGTGTCCTTTGTCTTGCTGTGTAAAGAGTGATATGATGCCCATCTGTGGCTACTAGTATATTTTGCAGTGCATGGGGGATACCTTGAAATCTAGTTTTGTTGTAAATGTTGCCCATGTGTTTTTGGTTTTGTTATGATATCACTGTCTGCTTTTATGTAGCAATGCAAGGAGATTTAAAAAATCTTTTGGGCCTGATGTCATTAGCAGAATGTTTGTAAAGTCTTTTACAAAGCATTAAAAGAAACACATAGCTTAGGTTTATAAAGTTTCCCCTTCGGATCTAAATAAAGGCCAAAGGCAACCACATTTACCCCATTCCTAGATTGTTCTTTTGCTCTCACTCAAATCAACAGCAAATAGTAGATTTTAATAGGGAAGAAATGTCACTAGCCCTTTATGGAAATGATTGTATGGAACTTCTGATTAGTGTTCATTTTATTTTGTAAAAGAAAAAATGTTAAAGTACTACGAGACAGTTGAAATCTTCTATACAAAATTATCAGTGTGGACGAGATGTGGGTTAGACACAAAATGGAGGTTGAAAAGTGTGAATTCTTTAAGAAAAAAATTCAGATAAGAAAACACTTTATTTGTAACCCATGATGAGTAGTTCATGTTTCGGCATCTGGTGGGAGTGGGGGCACAGCTACATACTCCAGCCTTGAGTGACTGCCCCTCTTCCTACCGGCCATCTGTTCAGCCTGGCATCTAGCTGGGCTAATAAACACCGGTTATTACATTTTTACTTAACTTTCAATTGATCATTTATCCCAATGGACAAAATATGTTGAAACTACGCTAGCTTTATCCAAGTAGCATTTTTCCTAAAATCCTCTACAAAACTAAGCCCAGAATTAAATTCTCAGGAGGCATATACTAAATGATTATAGATGACTGAACAAATGAAATCATGTATTGTTTAATCACTTGGTGGTTTACACCCATTTTCACCTATTATTTTATACCTTTAACTCCCACCCAAGGCAACGGTAAGTCAGGCATTTTATAGATAAGGAAATTAAGGTTCATAGAAGGTCTAGGTAGGACTTAGGCAAGCTCTTTAGTTGCATGTGTTTTGCTGTTTCTACTATTCCACAATATTTGAATTGATGACTATTTTGTAGAAAGAATTAGAAATTCATTTCCCTTTATTCTGGCTTAAGGAAAATATATGCAGGCATCATTTTCATAAATGCACTTTTCTCTGCTTATGTTTCCCATGTACTTCTTTTATCCATTTTTTTTTTTTTTGAGACAGAGTCTCACTCTGTTGCCCTGGCTAGAGTGCTATGGCGTCAGCCTAACTCACAGCAACCTCAAACTCCTGAGCTCAAGCGATCCTTCTGCCTCAGCCTCCCTAGTAGCTGGGATTACAGGCATGTGCCACCATGCCCAGCTAATTTTTTTTTCTACTTATTTTTAGTTGACCAATGAATTTCTTTCTATTTTTAGTAGAGATGGGGTCTCACTCTTGCTCAAGCTGGTTTCCAACTCGTGACCTTCAGCGATCTGTCTGCCTCGGCCTCCTAGAGTGCTAGGATTCCAGGCGTGAGCCACAGCGCCCGGCCCTTTTATCCATTTTTAATGACTCTCCCTAATGAGGATGCCTTCTAAGAAATATAATCAAGGATTTTCTTCTTGCAGTTAATGTCCTATAGAAAGCCTATGGTGACTGATCACCTGACATGTGCTAACTACTCTGCTAGATTCATTCACAGAATGTTCTATTTGATAGCTTCATCAATGCTGCTACATTTTTTAAATAGACTAACCACTTCTCCTTCTTTTATAGATTGAATCAACTAATTTACCTTTCCAGGGTCACATAATTAATTAGTTAAATAGCTACAATCCAAAACCAGACCTAAGTTTAATTTTACATGGCCATACATAAGACACTGACTTTGCTCTTTATGTTTAGATACAGTGTATCAAATTTATCACACTCCACATATGTCCAAGGTCTTCCTATTAGAATTTTTCATTTTTGGTTTGTGTCTCTTATGACTTGTACAGGTACATTT